>JABFPJ010003686.1:0-15504 GCA_022817425.1 Gryon sp. ZL-2020
TTTTATCTTTTAATGTTTTTGATTCATTTGATGTATCCTTTTTTTGTTAATAACTTATTTATAACCTATTTAATGTCAGTTTTTTTGTGTTTTGTTTACTTTTTCTTGGTGTTTTTTTGATTGTTGTAGCTATGTCTAATATAACTCACCCATTAACGTCTATAGCTACAATACTGCTACAATACAACTTATTTCGACGAAATAAAAAAGTTCAAGAAGATAGAAAATGAAACTATTAAAAATTATATCAAATATATAACCAAAATGTCAATATAATATTTATGAATTTTCATTGAAATGAAATAATCAATTTAAATCTGTGATAGCCTCATATTGAGGCAAACGTCCGATCGTGCACGAAAATTTCACGCACAAATAGAATCTCACACAAAAAAATCTCGCACAAGAAGGTTCACACACAAAACGATTTTTGTTTTATTACACACTAAAACATCAAACACGATAACTTCAAAAACATATAATTCAAACATAAATATATCACGTATATAATTATCACGCACAATAATATCAAACACAAACTATTCTCGCACAATAATTTCACGCACAAGAACTCAAACACACAACAATCAAACACAAAACATTCACACACATCAATGTATTAATGTCGAATTTATGTTTTTGCCTATAAAGTGCTGTCATCTCCTGGTTTCTTTCTGATCCATTTGTCATTGTTAGATGGTGGGATTTATCCAATTCCATTTGAACTTTTTAAAAATCTCGAGAAATTTTACTCGAATTGAAAACATTTTTAAATGAAATTTGTTTAGCTAAAAAAGGGCTATTTGTTCATAAGTAAAAAAGTGAATGTTCGCATTTCTAAGGGTTTTTTAAAGACCAATTAGCAAACCTATTAACCAAATATGTCCTTTCTCTTCTACACAGGTTTATATGCTGTAACCGGCAAAAACATGCCGGTTATTTTGAATTTAATTTTTCCGCCGCCGACGCGAGCTCGGTAGCTAACGAGCGTCCTAATTGGCGGCACTGAGCTGACGCCAGCCGAAACGCTTTCGGCCGAGCGGGCCCCTCTAATTGGTCGGCCGAACAGCGGCCGGCGTCCGAGGTGACGCGAACACTTGTCACGAGCCGATCATAGCTATTGTTCGATAGAACGTCCGAGAAGTAACCAGCCCGATCCGCGCGACACGTTGATACCGGTCGACGTAAGTGCCCGGACCGAGCCGCGCGTGTGGGATAGTGACCCGTTTTCGTGTTCGTGTGTTGCTGCAGCCGAGGATATCCGGCAAGGCGACCACGAGGGGGATGCGGCCGAGCCGCAGACGCTGGGACTGACAGGCCGCCGCCATTTTGCATTAACAATAAAGCCAGGTAACCCAGCTGCCCGCTTTGAAGCGGGCGGCCGGCTTATTTAACGAGTGCTCGCGTCGTCATTTCTCTCTCATGTTTCGCCATTCCGTTTCTTTTCAGGTTTATGCAGGCGAATAACGTGTTCTTTTGAGTTGTGTTTTCCGCGGGTTGGCGTGCGCTTTTGTTTGTTTTCGTTAAATCTTTGTTGTCTGTTCGCCCGTAAACCCCGTCCTTTTTCCGCGTATATTATTGTTATTTCAGGTTTTGCTCTTTTGGTTTTTGTTGCGTCGCTCGTGAGAGCCGACCAGCTCTCCCCGCGCTTTGAGATGTGTTGCTCCGTTGACGATCCGCATGCGATAAGAGTTTCATTCGTTTTGTTTGTTGTTTTCGATTTTCCGCTTCGCATTTTTTTTTGTAATGACTGATCCTTTGGCCGTTTGAGGGAAAACGGCCTGGCGCCCAGATTGCATTGCGCCACAGTAACCGGCTGCCTGGAAGCGTTTTTCCGCCGCGTGACCGCGCGCCGTGTTACAATGCATTCATAATGTTTTTTATTACAAAATGAAATGAAAAAATTAATTTTTATTTACGTCAAATTAAACTATCGCACACTTTATTATATTTATAAAATAGAGTAAGATAATTAAAATAAGAAATATGCAAAACAATATTTTACTTGAGTGTAATCATTATTCCTCGCAGATTATTATAGAACTTAATTTGAAGGTAAGTTATACTTTACCCTATATATTAAAATATGGTTCACTATTTAGTGGAAGATAACTCATACACACAAAAAAAAATCAGTGGATTTGGGGAAAAAAAATAAGCCATAAATCGTAAAGTTTTTGGTTAATGGATAAAAGCCAAAGATTTTACGTTTAATGTTTAAATGTTGCTCGTTTTATTCTAAAATATTGATTTAAGAATAAAACTTAAGAAACTATTGAATTGTTGTTTGAATTTTAAACGATTAGACGTAAACATTTGCTGTATCGTTAGTGAATGGAACTTGAGAGATTATTCGTAAAGACTTCACGGATAATCCCTGAACGGTTAACGAACGGGCAACCAATCAAAAACAGAACTGAAGCGTTCACGTGACGTCATGAGCCAGCTTATTATATATTAGAAAAAATGTGTAAAAAATTAATGTTTATATAAATTTAATTATAGTACTTAGTAGTAGTAGAAGTAGAAGTACTTAATTTAACTATTTTAAAATATTTTTTTTATTACCAATTAATAATTAATTGTGTAGGTTATGTTGGATCCAATGAAAAGCTAAAGTTATTTATATAAAAACATAGCATAAATCTAATAATTTCTTTATTAATAACCGAATTTTGTTAGTTCCAGTCAAACCATCAATTTCGTTATTTTTATTAGACTAAGAAAACTAAGGAAACTAAGGAAAACTAATACAACTAACGAAATTGATGGTTTGATTGGAACTAACAAAATTCGGTTATTAATAAACAAATTATTTGATTTAATGCTATGTTTTTAACTCAGAATATTAATTAGAACTAACAGAACTAAATAATAATTTTGTATCTAGTACTTGGTATTTCTTATTTGTGTTCTTTCTATGAGATTAATCTTTGTACTTGGCGCTGTTTTTCATTTTCAATGAATGTTTTATATAAATGAAAATAATTTTTATAATATAATAAAAATAATGTTGATACTCTAGTTGCAATTAACATATTGTTTATTGTATAAATAACAAGAAAAATTTTTATATAAAATTTTAGTAAATTATATAAAACAAATAATTAAATTAAATATTAATATTTTGAATATTTGAATTTGTTTTTTTTTTGGTTGTCATAGACAACTAATACATAAAAAACATATTTAATAATAAATAATATATTAGTAAGCATCTTAATAAATTTAACGATGGATTTAATAGATTTAACGATTTAACGAGTTTTTTCATGAATATAATTTAAATTATGAAGGTTGGTTTACAAATATTATGGTTTTTATTGTTTCTATTAAAATTTTTTGTAAATTAAATTATATATAATATAATTAATAAACAAAAATGTTTTTAAAATAGCTGAAGATGTTATGAATATTTTTAAATTTATGGAAACGCGATTTGAGTGCGAGCTGTCAATGGCGGAAAGAATAATGACAAATATTACATGGGAATATTTCTATAAAATTTTAAAATATGCGTCCGAAGAACAATTAAGGATCTAATATAAAAATAACGTTTGTGAATTAACGTCTGTTTATTTAATTTTAAACTTTCCTCATCAATGACCAATTATTCGGAAATAGACAAAAACGTGTAAACAAACTTTTTCGAAAAAAAAAAATCAAAGCTAAAAATCTTGTTTTTAGCTTCGATCTGCTGTTTAATCGTTGTTCTAGCATTTGATTATGGAATAAATGTTCAATGTCAATGTTTCTGAACGAAAGTCAAATGTTTATTTCAAGTTTTTTGAGCGTACTTTTAAGTGTAATGTATAATTAATTAGCTTAATGGAATATATTTTATTTATTTCTATTTTCCTATAATTTAGTCTTGGTCATTGATTAAAAAAAAATTTGTATAGGAAAAATAAGAAGATATACCTTGATAAATTGCAAGACCAGGATAATGACTATGTAAATGAGGATATAGTAATTATGAGTAACATCAATGGCATTATTTCAACAGAAACTGAAATTTTTCAAAATGCTCATGAAGAAAATGTGATGTACGAGGAAATCATTAATAATCAAGAAGAAAACCATATTCAAAATAATATTACTAACATTAAGGATAAAAATGAAGGCATGGATATTGCTGTGTGATAGGAACTATTAAATCTGGTGCTGGATACTCCTAATTAGAAGAAATGGGCAGAGCTATGAATTTTAAGTATATGTCTTCTGGAACATACAGAGAATACAGAGATAATGTAATAGGTATTTTATTAGAAACAGCTCATGAAAGCATGTCTGTTGCTGCTGAAGAAGAAGGAGTAATTGCAATCGGTAAAGGCAATGTTGTCAACGGAATAGCGTGTATAACTGTTGTAGCAGATGGTGAATGGTCCAAACGATCTTACGGACATTTTTACGATGCTCCGTCTGGGGTTGGAGCTATAATTGGTTATGAAACAGTCAAAGTTTTGTATATAGGAGTTCGCAACAAATATTGTTCTTATTGTGCTTACTATGCGCGCAGAAATATTGATTGCCCACAACATCAATGTTTTAAGAACTTTGATCGCAGCGCTAGTTCCTGTAAGATGGGAAGTGATGCCATTGCTGAGGGATTTAAGTTAAGCATTGAAATGCATGGGCTTATATATGAAACACTTGTTGCAGATAATGACACCAATGCATATAATGCGATTTTAAATAGCAGACCATACCTAGATTATGAAATTACGGTTAAAAAAGTTCAATGCACAAATCATTTAAATAGAAATTTGTGTAAGAAACTAACTGATGTTACGGAAATGCCTTATCCAGGAGGTCGGCAAAATCCTGAATATTATCAAATCCGAAATGTTATTAAAAAAATATTTTGAATATTCGGAAAGAAATTCTTTAGGCTGCCTGTAAGAGAAACTAATGTAATGAATCGAAAGCTGTAAAAATTGTTGAGTTACAAAAAGACATATTGCATATACCGAATCATTTTTTCGGAGATTATACTTCATGTCATACCCGTGAACTAAACTGCTCAACGGCAGCTAGTGATTAGAATTTTACGCCAGCAATCGTTGAGTATGGCTTTTATGATAACATTGACAATATCATGCAGTAACAGTCACGCGGTTACTAAATTTAACTAACAACGTTGCTGAATTATTTAAAACAATTGTTTGTAAACAAATTGGGGGTAAACGAGTACTCTTTAATGCTCGAAGCTCATACTTCGCGAAGGTTTGCGGTGTTGCTATTCAACACAATACGAGTCAAGTGACATCAGAAATATGTCGGAGTAGTAAAAAACGAGTTCCGGTAACTCTGGAAAATCTGTAGAAACGCCGACAAGAAGCTCGTATTAGAACTGCAATGTATAGAACAGATCATGAACAAAGCAGATCGTACACATCAAATAGGCAAAGCGATGAATTTTATGGCTCACAGTCTCAGCAACCCGGTATGGATTTTTCAAGATTTGAAATTGCCAAAATAAATCATTTCGAGAAACTGCGTAGAAATGCAGAAATGTGGGCAGAAATTGAAAGGTCAACACGAGAACAAAGTAATAGTAACAGATGAAATTCATTGCATCTTCAGATGTTAACGTCATCAAAATTTGAAATCGTGTGTCGTCTAAAACAATGGACTTCAAATCAAACAGACGCTATGATCTATGGCAAATAAAATAAAGAAAACGCTAAGCTTTGATAGAAAAAATTCAACAAGATCTGAAGAAGTGTGGTTTATTTATTGGCCAAGAAAATTATTTCTTAGGTGTTTCACCTGACGGCTTAATTGATTCAGATGGCTTGGCCGAGTTTAAAGGTCCATTCAAGGCTGCAAATTTAACAATCTTTTATCCTTATATTTTTAACAAAGCGTGCGCATCTCTGTTTAAAAGTATATTTTACAAGGAAAATCTGAATATACTGAATACCAATCATATATACTATTATCAGGTGCAAGGCCAAATAAAAATCACAAAACGGCAAAACTGCTTACTTACTATCTGGACTTCTAAAGACACTTACGTCATTCGTGTTGATAAAAATGAACAATTCTGGGAAGAATCTATGAAACCAAAACTCATCAAATTTTACATGAATTGTATGTTACCAAAAATTCTGGACAGTCGTCATAATCGACACATGCCAATCAGAAATCCAGAATACATGATTCAGAATATGGGAGCCGAAAAAAACGAAGAGAAAATAGATTAACAAAAATAAGACGATCTGATAAACAGCCACAGGAACATATATCTCAAATACGTGTATCGTGTTCAAATCGTCCCATGAGACGATTCCTGTGGAAGAAATCGATGGTAGAGGGTATATACAAAATAATGACATTTTCGAAGAAAACAGTAACGAAATTGCTATTACAGGTAATGTAAAAAAAGTATGAAGACAAGATAACTTAGCGTACGAAAATTAACTCTTAGATATCGTAGGAACAGCAGAAGAACGATGTCATCAAATCAACAATCGTACTGCCATGTTGGAAACTGTAATGGCTGTCGTTTTAGCGAATAATTCAGCTGTAAAAGGATGCGGTTCCTCTGAGCGCTGGCTCTTATATACCCTTTAGGGATGCAGCCTCCGAGGAACTCGCCGAACCATTCAGAATGCTTTGCTTGAGAACGTTTAACCCTTTAACGCCTAGAGTATCATATATGATACACGTGATACAATAACTTTTAATTAAAATTACGAATTAATTTTGAAAATTTTTTTAAATTTCGTTTGCATTTATGTGTTCTTTAATATTTACCGATTAAAAATCATAGATTATTAATGCGATTTTTTCTGAATTATAATAATTATTAACGTTTTGTTTAATGAAAAATCATGTCATTTAAAAAAATGTCCGGCATTAAAGGGTTAAACATTCCCTTATCACTTAACTTTAAGCCAATCAGCGCATTTTAAATTAACTATCGTTAAACATTATCCCTCAACTTTTAATTTAACCAATCATAATTCAGTATTTTAACTTTTACAATTTATCATTAAAACATACAGATTTTATTATAAATAACTCTTATTTTGCTTCGTTTTTATTTATTTGATATATATTTTGCATTTAATTTGTTTAATTTTATTTATTTTACATTTTAATGTATGATTTGTTTATGGTAGTTTGTTTGTGCATTATGCCATGCAAATTGAATTGAAACAATCATACAAAACTCTTTCAATTGAAACATAAAAATTATTAAATTTAAATTTAGCCAATTATTATAACCTAAATGAATTTTATTTATCATATAAATTTTACCTGATTTGTTGATTTTCAGTAATAAAAACACTTAAACTTCCTCAAATTTTGACAGCTCGTAACCTTAATTAGATAGCAACTTGAAAGCCTGGAAGCTTTCACCCTTTTGTTGCTACGTCAACCAATCAGAATGCAAGAAATTGAAATTTTTAAACAGCAACGAAAAAATCGAATTTTTATCTTAATATATTCTATATTATAATTTAAACTTAATATCTAAATTTCATTAAATTTCATTTATCATTTTTCTTTTAAATTACATTTAAATATTCGATATGACAGCTACGCGTAGCATCATGTCGGCTGCTGCGTCTATTTACCTTTACGCGATTAGAACAACTTTAATGTACAAATTGATTTATAAAAAACGAAAAAATAGGCAGAGAGAAAATTACTTTGATTATTAATAAGCAAATGTATCAGGTTTGATTTTTTAAATTATTATAAATAAGGTCATTTATTTTTGAAAAAAGAAGAATGTGTACTGAGAAAGCTCTTACGTGCATGCGCATGATTGAGACGCTTGGCTTGCAGCTGAGCGTGAGCAGTGATGTTTACGACGCGCAACATGTGACAGGTTATAACTGATGGCAGATACAAACAAATGCCATTTTTTAACATACAAAAAAGACAACAATAACAATAAAAATGCACATTTTTTTGCTGTAATATTGTTGCCATCATCGACATGAAGACAATAAAAAAAAACAAATTTCAAATTGATCCACTCGTTCGCGAGATATTAACATCCGAAAATCGACGCTTTTCGCACAAATTAAGAAACGTCGTCTGCTTCTTCCTCTTCTTTTTCTTCTTAATGTTCAGTGTCCGGACGAGTATTTCAGATTGATACATTCCTTTTATATGATAATATGTAACATAATTACAGTTCTAATACACATATAATGCATTTATGTACCTCCTTAGGCCCAGTCGAGGCCACCCTTTTAGACATAGCAGATAATGAGGCCAAAAAATGGCAAAATCATGGCTGTAAATGAATGATCAGTATTTTCCTTGTATTTAAAACTGATATATCATTATTATATAATAATGCGTTACATAATTACGGTCTTGATTCAAACATACCACATTTGTCAGGTATCAGAGGGCCAGATAAGGCCAACTTTTTATAAATGATAGACAATAAAGCCAACAAATGGCCAAATTATAATTATCATTAATGATTCATCTTCTGACTTATTATATTATACAAATTGTTATTACATAATAATAATTTCAACACCATAACATTTTATCTATAAGCCTGTTATGGTATAGTTATGGCCAAGTAGTTACCTAGCAGCTAATGAGGACAAAACATGGCCAAAAAGTTATTAAAGTAAATTATGGGAACCTTATTAAGAGCACATGGGAAGCATATGGGAAACTTATGGGAAGCATATGGAAGCTTATGGAAAGCTCATGGGAAGCTTATGAGAAGCTAATGGGAAGCTCATGGGAAGCTCATGGGAAGCTTACGAAAAGCTTATGGGAAGCTTATGGGAAACTTATAACCCTTGTCTCTTTCGTTACCGTCACCTTAAATATGCAGCGTTTTTCCACACTAATATGTAATGCCAAAATCCTCATACAAATCTTAACATACTTTGATTAATTTCATTATTGCACATTTTTGTTTATGTTATTATTAATTTAAACTTAAAAATAGTACTTTTCATTTATTCTAATAAACATAGTTCGTTTGTTCAAGAATATAAGGTGAATTGTAGAAAAATACGATGCACAATTTAAAATTCGCTGTTGTATATATTGCTAAAAGTATCTCTTATATTTTCAAAAAGACATAATAAATTAGACGTGACATTATTAAAAATAAAATTTTTTAAAAAATCTTTTTACGAAAAACTATTATGGAAATAGATTTCTAATGAAAGATGTTACATTTGTGAAATCTATTAGTTTATGTCTATCGTTACTTAAGGTTATTTGTGATAATTTAAAATTAAAAATTATTATACGCTTTTTCTAAAAACAGCTACTTTCAATTGTCCTAATTTAAAATGTTAGTTATAGATTTATTTAAAGCATAAAGGATGACAATGATGGCGATACATACAAAACTACTGTAATACAAAATATAAACGTTCAGCCTTTTTCGTATTTTTTATTTCAAAACTAATAACGATGAATAAAATTCATACAATATTAATATTCAAACTGTAAACAGTAAAAATTAACTTTTTATTTCTCCAATAAAGAAATTCATTTTATTACTGACGTTTTAATTAGTATTTGGTTGAATTGAGATTATAAAGCTTTTTAATATATTTTAAAATAATAATGTTCAGTAAAGATATTTCATTTTATAATTCTTTATCGTAATTATTTCTTATCAATATTAACAAAGGTTTATTATTTGAAATATAAATAAGACACATTTATGATAATTTTCATTCAGACTTTAATAATTTTACGAAATTAAATGCATTGCAATTTAAATGACTGATTAATTTATATTATAAATGTAAAAGTGAAACAAAATCTTCAAATTTTATTTCGAAATATTTTCAAAAATTGATATTATAAAAATTGCAATATCTATACTTACCACATGTTACTTTATTTGACAAGAAAGTGATGTACACAATATCATTAAAATTCTATTAGTACTATAAAAAATGTGAAAAATATATAAACATTCATTCATTATCAGTTATACAATCCATTTAATTTAACTTATTGAACGAGTCAGTGTAACAACTAAAATATTAGCAATTTTTAAATTATATTCATAATTGAAACCTTATCAGTGCTATCATTGTAAAATAATAATTTTATGAATAATGGCTTCTTAAATTATTTCTAACCATAAATTGAAAAGTAAATAAATTCGTTTAAAAATATATATCATTTAACTTCAGAACAAATATACAAAACTAATTGTTATATCATATATATATGAAAATTAAAAGCAATAATAATAATAATAATAATAATAATAATAATAATAATAATAATAATAATAATAATAATAAATAATAATAATAATAATAATAATAATAATATATGGTTCCATAAAATATGAAATTAGAGTATTAGTTGAATGAAGTAACGGTCTTTTTATAGTTAATCAATGAAATTACATCGAAATTTGTTCGTATCTAAATGAATTTCCTATCATTCACGTTGACATGAAAGTTCTATTTTTATATCTTATCGTGAGTTTTAATTGACTTTTTTACAAAACTGCAAAAAATATTTAGTGTGAGACAGGGATAAAAATATTGTTGTCAGCTGAAAAAAATCGCTGTCAACGTACTCGAACTGAATGCATAATTCATCAAATCATAGCGACGAGAAAACTCATGCAAAATGAAGATGCAGAGCATGACACCGCGAAGTGTATTGGACGCTTCGTGTTGTGATGCTTAATAATCCGTCATTATTACGAATAAAAGTTGAAGCCGATGTAATCCGTCATTGGCGTGTCGTTTGCGCAGCGGGTGGTCAACCCTTTCGGCTTTTTTACGCGCCTATGCCCATAATCCTTTAAAACGCTTAGAACTCTTTAGGATAATTTACCCGAGGCGGCACACAAAAATGCAAAATGCATCTTCTTCTCTTCAGGGGTGAAGCGAATTTGCCATCCAGATCTTAGGTAGAAATGCAAACAACTTCCAACTACCCTTCAAGGATTATGTAACGAGAGTGCATCCGCCCCGTAAACCAACGAGCTGTCTTTTCCATCTTTCCCCCACCCAAGCGGAAATTAAAATAATGAACCCCTGAAGTAGTCAGTCATGGCTTGAGGCACCGTCCACCGCGAGGTACGTTTAAGACACAGACCCTCAACTCTTTGTCTTCTACAACTTTTTTCACATCTTCTCTGCATGAGAAAAAAATTATACACTCATTTTAGCTCTGCCAATCTGCTTTTTATGTCTTTTATATTTTTTTAAACGATGTAACTGAAATTTCACATTAGAAAAATATGATACCAAGATTCATTATACTTACGTTGACGAAAGTAAATGAACATTAAGATTAAAATTAACATGTAAATTGCATATGATCTGTAAATTTATTTCGTTAAATAATAAAATATAAAACAGTATATATAAATAATATTATATTAATTGAAAAACTTTAAGATTACTATAACATTAGATAAAACCTATAAGGAAGAATGTGATATATTTTTTATATATTGTTTTTGCAATTTTTACTTTTATTAGATGAACATTAAATAAAATAATTATATGTAAACATAGTTATTAAAAATGATGTATTATAATAAAATATAATTTAACAAAAATTATATTAAAAACTGAACATTTCTTGATTTAGATCAATACGTTCTACAACTTATGCTACTGCGAATTTTATGTATACGATAGATAACTAAAGAGATCCAAACACAAACAAATAATAATGAAAATTTCAAATAATGACTGTACTTTACATTTATATCATTTGAAAAATAATTCAAATAAAATAATGAATCATTCAATATTGACTATTATACGTCAGAAGTGATGTGTCTATACGATCCCTCCGTTTTACCCTTCATTGGGGTTTGAGGGTTCATAATTTTCTCAAGTTACGATCTGAATTATAATAAAAATACAACCAAATCTTGTATTGATTAAACAACATAAACATTCTTATATAAAACTCAATGCAGTGCAATTCAAATGAACGTAGTAAAACGATGATGAAAACGCCTGTCTAAATATGGTATCTGTGATAAAACACCAACATATTCCCTGTCGCTATAATTATTAAATTATTCTGACATATTTTGTGCAAATTTGAAATAAAACTTCGAAAAATCGTTGAGTAATACAAAATGCAAATCTTCTAACGGTGTAGTTGATTTTTTTCGTGTATTTTTTTCAACGAGTAACAATCTCTTGCGAAAAAAACGTCCATCCTCGTCTCAGCTTAAGGGTAGCAGCAAAAGCGGTCCCTTTCCTCGGAATAGCTAATGAATTTCTCCAGGCTTTTTTTTGCATGCCAGTAACTTCATTTCACCTAGCAGAGGAGGAATAAAAAATTGTGAACAATGATAGAGAAGAGAAAGGAATTACAAAGCTGATTTCGTTCGCCGGTAACAAGAGAATCGGAGGCGACGGGGACGCGGAAAACGTGACACCGTGACTCCCTCTTTTCTTTCCGAATCTCTATCTTTTTCTCTCTTCGATTGCCTCTTTCTTTCTTCGTTTTTTGTATCCCTTTGGATACATTTTTTCATCTTTTTCCGAATGATGAAATTGTCCAGTCACGTCTGCTCTTTTATTTGTTTCTCTTATCACGTTGTCTGTGAACATTTTCCAACTCTCTTATTCCTCATCAAACTATTTATGCGAATGAAGAGAATTATGCCCTATTTCGTGAAAATTGTTACACGACATGTTTTGTTCGCAATTATATCGCATTGTTTTTCTGATTAATATTCATGCACACAGTTTCACGTCGATCGTTGTATTTAGACAAAGATATTATGTATATATAAACGTAATTAAACGAATGATGAGTTAAATATGTATTAGACAGATCTTTAAACTTGGTGTAATGCATTCCTAAAGTTGTAATTTGAACTTTGAAAGTTCAGATTTCTTAATTCTTTAAAATGCTTATCCAGTTACTGAATTAAACAATTTTAAATAATAATTGAATTACTTCTATCCACTAAAGCTCTTTATTATACATTAATTCACACACTTTTCGTTACTTAAAAAAAAAAGAAAAAAAAGTGTTATTGTCGCCTCTGAAAAAATGATTGGAGAATAATTCTCTGTGAAATAAGTGCGAAGAGATAAATCAACTAGTTATTCGAATATTAATCATAATTTTGTACCTGCATTTCATCATAAGTAAAAGTTTGGCGGATGATATTTTAGAATCGAAAAAGTCAAACAAAGAATTATCGATTGTTATTTTCCGAGTTCTGCGGATAAACAATGGAGTTCGCGGCCTTAGGAGGTCGTGTACATTGTCACAACATTTGGGCCCGGTCAGAGTTATGGGACCCTGTTGCCGCATTCGGCCGCAACTAACGTGAGGGAAAACGCAAGGGATGGTTGTTTGTTAACCCCTTCATCGCCACCTTGGTTATTGTCGTGGTGGGCAGTCACGCGGAAAAGTTCTTTCTCGTTGCGGTGCGATGCGATGTACACGGCGTTGAAAAAAGTAGAAAGAAGAATCTGTCGACGATGCCTTTGTCACTGTAAGGAAGGTTAATCGTATTGTCGTAGAAGCTCATTGTTAATCATGTGATCGGAAAAGCTTATGTGTACTTTTACAATTGCTATCTTGCGAATCAAAGTCAGATTACGTAAAATAAGATCATGAATTTTAATGATCTCTTGCACTTATAATTTTCCTTTCTCATTTATTACTTACGTGTTCATTAATTTACATAAGGAAATGTAAGGGAAAATAGTGTCAAATTTACGTATCTTTTGTAACACATTTTTCAAGAAGTGAATAAATAAATACTGAAGTAATGATCGAATATAGTTACAGTTGAAAATATAATCCGCTCCAGTTTATTAAAATGACGATAAAATAATATTCTTAATTGAAGGAAGTAGAAAAAATGTCCAGATTTAGTCGCACAATAAATCAACTATTGACTTTATTTATTTCTTTTAAATTATTATTTCAGTAGATTACATATCCGATCGAGTAGTAAAACGTAATTCAATATTCGGAGTAATAAACGATATTTTAATCACTTCTCTTTAAACTTCTACTTTTTTGACTAATTTGAGTTGTTTTACTCTCTCATTGAACTCACATTTTCTATTTGTCAGAAAAATTGTAACATTTATGAAATAATGATACAATAACAGAAACACAAACGATTACTTTATTTAGTGTTTCATTGAGACTTTTAAATAATGTTTTTATAACGTAATTGTTCATAACTTCGTATTTTAATCGTCGTAAGATCTGATGAAATAATTTGTTTATCGTTTTTTCATTATTCAGTTATTAAGACGAATTAACTGAAATGCATTCATACTTAAACTTTAAAATTTTAAATATTAGTATGCAGTATTTTCGATCTTACAAGTTCAGTATTTTCCAAAAATTGTAATACATTTTTTTAAACATTCGTGAAGTTAAAATTAATTATTAAAATGATTTTATTTTGTATTCATTACATTGCATTTAAACCGTTTTGCGAAAATCATTCGTACACATAATATAAGCAGATTGAAATCATCTGTTTTCAACAGTCACTCAATCATTCCTAACTTTGATCGTATCTTTGTTACTTTCTTTTTTTGAACATTTTTTGTTCTTGTATTTTAAAATACATTTTCAAATGGCTTAAGAAAAAGATGCACAAAAAAACAATGAAAAACTATGCCCAGTGTAGTACGTGAAGCATAAGACAAGACGATTGGTGGGGTACGTATGCATATCAGCACGAAAATAGAGTACAAAAGGGCCATAGTCTCACGCTATTGTAGGCCCCAGGTAAGATAAAGGGTAGGTAGTGCACACTACCCTGGCAAACGTGCAAGAAAGGTTCACCCCAGACGTGCAGCGCGCCCAGTGATGTCTCTTTAATTTTTATTAATGACGACGAATTTGAATTTTTGCATCCATGATATGGGAACAAGGCCCTAAGTATCTCGTCGTGGCAGAAAACGTGATACCATGGTTCATCCTCGCGCTTAAGACTAATCGCAGAAAAGCAGGCGACATGTCATCGACGTCATCCATCATAATTATATTTCTGCCGTGACGCTCTGGATTACAAAACTAACGATTTTGCAATCTGTTTTATGTTGATCTGGTTTTGTACTTAGAATGCTACTTTTGTCACACATTCATCCAACATCCGAACTTTTGTCAAATATTTTATGTTTATTAGCACTATTATTTCTCAGACGGATAATATATAATAATAAATAGAAAATTTTGTATATTTTTTCTTCAATAATATATTCTATATATCAATAATATATAGGAAATTATATATTATATATTTGCTTATATTTTAAAAGTATGATACTATTTAATAGTATTACAATTTAATAATGTATATTTCTTATATATTCTTCATTTCTGATATCAATAAAAAATTACACGTTGAGAAATGTTTACGTAAATTTTACTACACTGATCGTAATCACTTATTTGGAATTACTAAATTTTTATAGTCCACGTTATGCTAGTCATGATGACTAAAATTTTAGTAATTGAAATTAAATTTTTATTAGTCATAAATAAATCATAACTTCAATTTTAATA
>JABFPJ010003687.1:0-15504 GCA_022817425.1 Gryon sp. ZL-2020
GAATTTTAACATGCATATATTTTATATACGTGAAGTATAGATAAGTAAAATGTCACAGTTTGTTTAATATTTTGTTAACATTTGTATTCTATATTTATATAAAGTAATATATTATATTTCTATATTTGCATCAAACATTACGTTTAAACTTGCATTTATGAATCAATATCATAAAAATTGATCATTCTTATTACAATAAAAATAATTATTTCAGTCGTAATAATTCACTACGATTTGCAATCAACAAAATGCATACATTTACAAATACTAGAAATAAACATTACAATTCGTTCGAGTTTTTTTATATCAATAAAAATACGAAAAAACATCATATATTAAATTACAAAATGAACAAAAAAATTACCAATGGAAAAAAATATTGATTAAATTCCTATATTTGTATTTCATCAATAAAAGTAGCCAGATAATTTTTGTACATATATGAAATGACACATGATTATACGTTGCATTTCATTTGTTATTAATATTCTTTTTTTTTCATTTCTTTAATTAAAGTCATTCACCAGTCACTTTTAATTATGTGACTGGTGAATGACTATGTTATGTAGAAAATAATAATTTACTATGGTGTTCAGCAAGTCTGACGTAAAACGATTTAATGTACTTTATGTAAGCACATTTGCTCTAAAATGAGTACAATTATCGTAATATATACTATTATATTGAATTATGTCAAAGTCTTCTGAGACTGTTAATTTGTTAGTTGTTAAAATTTATACCCAGATGGAAATTTCAGTATTTCGCCATAAATAATAAATGGCCCAAGCACGGGCCAGCATTGGCAGTCAGGAGTCGACAGTCAATGCTGCCGCAATACTGGTTATTTTTGCATGCCGTTCATTGTCACAATAACTCAAACAGCCCAACTCTGGACCAGTATTGGCAATGAAAGGTCGGCAACCATTACTGGCCTAGCACTGGCTATTTTTACGGCAGATTATTCTTTAAATAAGTCAAATAAAGGAACTCTGACCCAATCATGGTAGACAACAGAAGTATATTTTTCCATTTAGTTAATTATACTTAAATGTGTAATACGAAATTTTCTTTAACAATTGTAATTATTTACATATTATTGTAAAACTGGATTAGGTATGTTTATATATACTTAAATGATAATATGATATAAACAATTATTAATAACTGATACGTATAATTATTTATGAGTTGTTATTAATTACTATTATTAATTACTAATTAATTAATATAATAATTTATTTAGTACTTAATTAACTAATAAGTATTTTTCTAAATTCATTTATATGTTTTTATAGAATATGTTATTTTTATAGTAAATGGTACAGTTGTTAAAATTAACGACTGATATTTTGTTAAATTGTTTAATTTACTAAATTAATAATGGAAATGCCTATTTGCGTCACCTCATTATCCAAAATATTTCTTTTTAACTGTCGGCGCAACACTGGCCCGGTATTGGTATTTCGGTATAAAAAATTTAAGAGAATATGTTTATGTTATAAGTCGAGTATTTTTGAAGACGCCGTGGAGTAGGGGTAAAGTACGCGACCAGTAACCGCAAGGACCGGAGTTCAATTCTCAACAACGGATAATTAAAAAAATAAAAATACACATTTTTAATTAATTTGAAAAAGTATAATAACCTTAAATAACATAAAAAAAACAATTAAGATCTAAAAATTCGATATGTCCCAATTTTTATTGTTAAAAATTGAAAGATTAATTAAAATAAAACTAGTACTGGTAGCCAGTACTGGCCCAACGTAATACGGTGTTTTGTTGCCAATATTGCGCCAACGATGAAATACGACGGTCGACCACTGATCGCCATTACTGGGCCTTTAATGAGCCAATTTAAAATTTCCATCTGGGATAATAACGTGAATAAAATATCCTTTGTTAATTTATTAACAAAGGTTTTTCTTTGTATAATATCAATTTTGTCTTTGCATTTTGATAATAATTAGTTAACTAACAGTTCTATCGTCAGTAATATCGTCATTTTACTTATGTACTTTGTACTATTAAACATAGTTAAATAAATATGTATTTATTTTTTAATTTTTTAATTCAATTAAAAAAAGTTATATGTTCAAATTTTACATACAAAATCACAAAATATATTATTCGATAACATTTCGTGTATTCATTTATTTTATAAATATTTTTTCGATAAAATGTAATATATAAGAATAATTAAATATTTTTATACATTATTATTATACAATTTATTGAAACAGAATGTGGATTCTAAAAAAAATGTGTATACAAATGTAAACGTCAGAACGAAATATCGAGAGGCAGGATAAAAAGTAAATTACACGAGTATCCATGTATGTATTATACACAATTAACCAACTGAAGGAACTTTTAATTACAAGGCAGGTTTGGAATAAAAACGATGGGCAATAACAATGATCATTGGAATGTAATTAAACTACATCATTATTGGAAAGTCAATAAATTGACAAAGAAAGTTCGTTAACTTTATCGGGTACATAGTAGACTTTTTGATGGGGGCAAAAACATGCGCATAACAACAGTTCATGCAGTGCGGTTTATTTTTGTAACTCACTTGCGCTAGTCGTAGCACTTTGGATGCGGGTATTTTGAGCAAGGGGGGGTCATTGACAGGCGTCACGTTGACGTGCAGGGGAAACCTGAGACGACCTTGCAAGTAATTTGGCAGCGTGTAGCCGGAACCGGCGAGAAGCGTCACTTCCAAAATCATGCTATCCTCAGTGCTTTCGCTGCCGTCATGATTATATTTAATCTGCAAAAAGAAATATACATGTCTTCATTAATAATGAGTTTTCCTGTAATAAATTAATTTTAAAACTTAATATTTATTTAAATTCACTTTCCAAGTGAATAAATTAACGCTCTAAGAATTATTAAATTCGTAAGAACATTATTAAATATTAGACAAAAATAATTTATGTTTAATACAACTATAAAATCTCAGTACAGTATTACGGTAACGTCGTTATGGTAACATAGCAGAGAAAACTTGACTTTCCAACGCAGTTGTAATGTTGTTGAAGTATACACTGACAGCATTGCAACAGTAATGTTACATTATTGTTGGGATTTTGGCTAATTTTTATGCCGGCTGTTTTGGTCTTTCGCGAAATTTAAGTGAGATAAATGCAATTTGCATGATAAAATTGTAATTCAACAAACGCATCAGGAGTGCAGGCATTTTGATAAAGCGTCATTAAATATTCACTTTGTACAAGAGAGTGGGCGGAGCGGCAGCGCCCTGGCGTCATAAATCCTAATGTTTTTTACACCCCTTTAAACCCGCGCCATTAACCCGACGTAGCCTCTTCGTAACTTCGAAATAACGCTCCAAATATTCGTGTGCCTTTATTGCACTTTTTATGCAGTTGCACTTTTTTGTCCTTGGACACGAGTGCATTACATTTACTTATTTTCGTGTTTTATCAATAAAGCGCAACTTCGACTTCCGGAATGATAATATGCAATTCGTTTCAAACTAAACAACCAAATAAAAACAGGCACAAAAAATGCTGTCTCAATTATTTCGTGTTCACTGCCAAATTTACTAGAGCAAAGACTTGATAATACACTGCGTCAATGATTTAAATTAATTGTTAATTTCAATAGTTTTTGGTTGAATGATATATTAATGTATACGGTGGACTAGATTTTAAGGTACGAGTAATAATTCACGTGTTGATTTGTATTTAAATTAGTGTGCATCGAGAAGAGAATGTTGACGAAATTGATTGATTTTTTGTTCCAAAGTCTTTCGTAATAACAGAAATATTTTTTTTTTCAAATAATTGTTTTTATAATAATATTAAGATTTGAAAATATTTAATAAAGTGTGCACAATTAAGTTTCTATTTGTTTTCATACTCTTTAATTTCACTAATTTCAGATTTTAATCGCAGATTAAAATGAAAAAGATATTGAGAACAAATAAAAAAAGGATTAATTGGCGTGGCATTTATTTATGTAGATTCAATAAATAGGCATATTGGTAATTCTATTCGATCGATCATTATACTTCATTGCTTTTTGTTTTCTTTTTCTTTTTAAAGCAAAAGTTGACGTCAAACGCAACCGAAAGTTTCGAGACAAAAGCACATAAATATTGATGCACAGTCGATTATAACTCTCAAATCGTATCAATCACAAATTTTTATTACTACAAAAAGCAAAAGGAAGTATTAAAAGTTGCAACGTATATTACCAATTATGTGACCGGACTGCCTAAATAACGTCAAACTTTGTTGCTGCAAGAAATGTTTAAATTGCTTAATTAGAAAAAATACGTATATTCTTTCTTTATTATAAATTATAATTCAATTAATGTCAATAACAATCGTTACAGCAATGATATTGTATGTTATAATATTTATTTTTTTATTTTCTTTATGTATCATTGCTTCTATTATTTTTAATATTATTATTCCCGCAGTGATACATGTATTCTTTATGTATATTGTATATAAAACTATAATATAAACGTTCATTAAAATGTATTTATTAAAATTTATGAACAAAACCACAATAGATGCTATTATATGAGTCGCGTCGATTTGCAAGTGTGCCGACAGAACAATTCAACCAATTAAAGAAAATTTTTATTATGAATTTTCATTTCTTGGAACGAGCGTATTAATTGGCGGGTATTTTAATTCACACGGCGAGTACAATTTGTGGACACGACGATTAATTTGGATTGCAAAGTGACTGCTATTATTGTTTTTAAATAATAACGAATAAAATACACTCGTTTTATACAAATGTCGTAAGTTCAATTTTCGATAAATTACAAAAACAAGACGACTTTTCTCGAAGAATTAGTTGGATAATTGGCCATCAGTTAGAACACTACATGTCAGAAAAATAAGAAAAAGCTTTTATCTTAAAGCCAGTCGATTAGCAATTTTATGCCGAACATTTTACGGTTTTATGAATCATTGTTGCACAAAATTCAGCATACGCAAACTTTTTAAATAAAAAAAAAATATATGAAATCGAACGTCAAAGTTTATGGATAGCGATAAATAATTCTAAAGAAATAAAATTCGTGAAAAATACAGAAAACTTATATGATGACATATATATTTATTATATAAAAGCTATATAATATGAAATACATATCTGATTCTTAGAAACATAACGTAATATGTTTGATGTATGCTCTCAGTGTAAAAATTAGAAAAGTAAGACAAAATTGTTTTAATTCATACACACTAGTTTACCATGTTAGTAATAAATAATTATATCTACATATTATACATGATAAATAATGTGATTGGTGCAGTCTTTTAATGAAGTTACGTTATATGAGTAATTTATGAAGTAATTTGAAACATTTTGCAGATTACTCTAATATTGTCGCAATATTGGAATAATAATAATAATATTACCGCATTCTTTATAAAAAGAATGTAATTGTACATTTGCATAAATTTTAAAGTTTGTTTGTTTTTAAATATGAATCATAATGTCATTTTTTAATTTGATAAATTCAATTCCAAAATTTAATAAGTAAATATAATTATAACATTTTACGCCCTTAGAAGCATAAAAACAATGTTAATTAAATTATTGGAAAAATGTGTAGACCGTTTTTAATTATTACATGAATGTGTAGTGAATTGCCAAATACATAATCGAATTGTACTTTTTTTATCATTTATATCTACAGTAAACTGTGATACTTTTATGCAATATAAACCAGATATATGTTTGCAGTAATATTCACCAACAAATTATCAGTTAACTGAGAAAATATATATTTATCGGCTGAAAAAAGAATTTAAGGGCAGTTTTAATACAAATTATTGTATCAATTGTAAATCGATTATTTAATACTAACAACTGAATGTAAAAAACTATATCTATTTAATAATTATTGCTTATACAAGACAAACAAATATTAATAAGTTTTAAACTATTTTCAAATGAATTTTACTCAACTTTTAGTAATGCAGAGACGAGAGCAATATTTTCTGAAAAATTAGTCAACTTTTCATTAAAACCGTGTATAATAAATATTATATGTGCATGTAACATTATAATTCCCCTACGGACGAAGATATATCCAAAATTATATATAGACTGGATATTATACTTATTGTCGCTTTTATATATATTAGATATATAATCTCCTATATTTTGTCTATATGTTCAAGTTCAAATACTTTGATATATATCTTGGATATATATGAAATATAGATTTTATATCTTGTATATATATTTGGATATACTTTCGTCCGTAAGGGTTAAAAGAAACATATATAATAATTAATAGGTTTCTGAAATTGTTATTTAAGATTTCTCGTTAATAAAATAATGACGAGCGAAATACATTAATAAGCAATGACGGTAACGTTAAATATAGACTCAAGATAAGTTAAGTGTCGGACACTCGAGGCGAATACGAGAAGACTCATCCTCTATGTTGCGTCTAAACTTAGGTTCTCATGGTGCACTATGTATAGATACTGAATTTCATGACGAACTGAAAGAACAGAGGAAACTTTCTCTTTTCTCGAGTGTTTTTAACTAAACGACCACCATGTCGTTCTGCGTATATTATTTTTTCTCATTCTTTCTTAAGTTGTAAAAAGGCAAGGAAGAAAGACAGATAAAAAATAGAAGGGTGAAAAGAAGCTCAAACACAATGTAATGATAAATCAAAGCCGAATAAATTACTGGCATATTTTAGTCTTGATGAATACCCCGTCGCTGAATGAATTATCGTCGACTTTCATCCACTAGGACATTAGAGCGAACCGATCGCATAATGTATTTTAAAGCTCGCATCAACGGGGGAAGAATAAAAAAAATAGTGCATAGCTTTCCCAAGCCATTTTCCTTCGAAGCCAATAAAATACACGACCCGAACTATAACATAACTTGTCATCAAGCAAAATTGGCTTAGACTCGATTTATTTGTCTGATAACTAAAATTAATTTAGATTTAATGATCTTGTACAAAGATTAATTATCTGAGATTGCACTGTAGTTTTATTTTATAGGTAGAAGTTTTGTGAGAATACGTGTAACTTAGAAAGTACATTACTTTTTATAATATTTGCTGAAATCTGCAGTAATCGAGCGTTCTTATACGAAATAAGGAGAAATAGATAAGAACATCTTTCTAAAGTTCGAATAGTTTTGGATGAAAATTGAACAAAACATTTTTTCTTTCGTATAATTTTATTTATTATTTATTTATTTATTAAACAATTTACACCTGCGGCGAACCCCCTTGGTTGATTACTTTAATTTATACGTATTTATATGTATAATTTTAATTTATACATTCTCTTGAAAATGTAGAAGACAAAAAATATACTTATTTAATATTTGATCTTATATATCTTATATTTTTATTAAAATTATATTTTGTATCACTGCATAAATTATATATTTTGAATTTAAAATAATAACACGATGGAAATGCAATTTTAGTAGATTTTATTTCTTAATCAGATTATGTGTTCATCTTAGTTTTAATTGCTACTAGAATTAAAGCGCGCTTCGCGCGCCTATTTTTTTGCAGTTTTTAAATGTTAAATAACTAAAATTAAATAAAACACTAAATTAAGACAATAAAACAATTCATTTATATGTATACTAAATTAAATTAATATTTAAGACTTAAGAAATGCAAATGTAACCTAATATGGTGACATTTTGACACATCAACAACATAAAAAACTTCGATATTATATTTTCCAACTTTTTTTAATTGAAAATGAGACGACCAATCACATGCCAGGGAATTGGCAAAAATACAGCTATCGATTAAAAGCCAACTTCGCCCTAACACACGCTATTTATTATAAAAATAAGGATTAGTTGTTATGTAGCAATTATCGTATCTTTGTAGTTATTTTCACACGCTTTGAAAGATTTTCCTTTATTTCATTTTTTGCACTTCAATTATTTTTCTTATCACAACATTTTCGCGCGTCCTATAATTTTTTTCAGTTCAACTAATATTCCTAAGGAGAAAACTTTTTCATAATTAATAAAAGACTTGTTATTAATTATTTTAAGGTACAAAATATAATATAACTCATAGCATATATTTTGAATTTAAAAAATTGCGAATAAATTAAATTAATTCTTTATCTAAAGAGTCATATTTATCTTATCCAATTTTATTTTGTCTCAGAAATATATTAAATATTAATAATAGCCTCAGGAGCGCGAGCCATACTATTGCCGTATTGTAGCATAGCAAAAGTCAGACAGATGTCCGACAATAGTAAAACATATAGTATTAAAATGATTTCATATTCTTAGAATTAATTTTTTTATATAATCTATTAATTATATGGAATTTTAGAAATTTCACCCATTAATGATCGAACGTCACAAAGTGTATACAGAATTATATGTAAAACAATTCCTGCGATCATCAACCAGTTAATGTTTAAAAACAGATAGTTGTACATAAAAGTTTTCATACATAAATGCCAAAATAATGTTTTTTTTTCATTATTATATAAATTTTATTTGTAAATATAATTAAAAAATTGATGCTCATTCTCTTCAAATATATTTATTAAATAATAAAATTATATGTAAAAAAATTAAACAAAATCAATTTATTAGATATCTCTTACAAATAATACATTACAATATAGTATATGCTATACCGTAGCTTTCTCTATGTTATTTTTCACGAAATACAGTTTTAAGGCTGCTCCAGGTCACGTGATTGGATCACTCTGCCTCTATAGCAAATAATCTGAAGCTTGAATTTCTGTTATTTTTCTTTCACATTTTAAAGCGAACAATTACAATATTGTATAGCATAATTAATATTTAAATTCATAAAATTAAAATACTTTATTCTCTACAAGCTCGTTTTGTATAATATATGTATATAAAGAAAATAAATAAATAAATAAATGAAAATGTGTTACGTGACTTATTTTTTGTTATAAACATATATTAAATAAAGTGAGCTCGTACAGTTTGACGTTTTTTAATTTCATGCATTTAAATATCAATTATGTATTAAATTATTGTAATTGTTCGCTTTAAAATGAGAAAGAAAAATAACAGAAATTCAAGCTTCAGATTATTTGCTATAGAGGCAGAGTGACCAAATCGAAAATAATCACGTGACCTGGAGCAGCCTTAAATTAGTTGAATCTATAAAAAAATGTTATTTACTCTTGATATAAATAGATTTTTCGTTGAAAACGAAATAAAAAAAAACAATATAATGTATTGATTAAAAATATAGGAATGAATTACTGTAACAATACGCTTAAAAAGAGATTTTAATAAATATCTTTTTTTGGAATTAATGTTATTGAAATGATTAATTTGTTGTATTTTCAAGAAATATACATGCATACACACACATAAATGTTTCAACTGACTATTTCTTTTAATTGGATATATTTTAATTGGATAGAAAGCATAAATTAATACACGGAAAGGATACATTTTTTCTTACAAAAACGGAAAAATTTGCAAACAAAAATATTTTTGTATCGTCTAATTAATTAAGAAGCAGTAATTTTTTATAAAACTTTATCCAACGTGTACATATTAAAAAAAATATGAATATTAGATATTCATACCGTCAGCAATTTTCTGTTTACCAAAAAAATTGCAAAACTGAAAACTGTAAAAATGGTTATAAAATACTTAAAGAAGCTGGTTCATCTACAAAATTAGTAAGTAGAAGTAAAATGAAACGCAAATTTGGCGTGAACTCTGTGGGTTGGATGGAAGTGCTTAAGTGCTAAGAATACGAGTGCAGTCACCTTGTCCTGATTAATATCTTGCAGCGTAAATGAACGATCGGCTCCGCTAGTTGAAGAACCAAGGACCAGAGTTCCGTGGTTGGGTGGCGTAACTAACGTGAAAAGTACGCCAGATTCCTCAACACCGTACTTAGCAATGTCCAACACCATAGCTATATTTTCACTTGTTACCAATGTGTGTTTTCCCTCGGAAACCGTAAGCGGGCTGAGAGCAAGAATCTCCAAATTTACTGGTAGATTTGCGCTGGAATATATCTGCAAAGAATGAGTAAAATGTGAGAAGATTAATAACGTGGAAGGTCGCGGCGGCTTAACGCGACAAAGTAAATAACAATTTTAAATGAAGACAAATAGGTGCTAGCAGTTTTCAAATAAATAACCAACCGCGCGATTTTGCGGCTTTTAATTGTTATTTGTGCAACCATTTTGGTAGACCAAGTAAAAAATTTTTATATATCAACATGTGTTCCATATATTTTCATTTGTTTGTCGATTCGTGTATAGAAACACTTACACTAGATGATAGAGATTAATGCAACGTTTTGCCACGTTTTTGGAACAATACATTATTTATACACTACTAAAAAGTTTTAATATTAATATTTATAAATACTATATAATAATGTTTTTTATGTATATCATACATATAAAACACATTTAAGACATGTGTCGAATATATGAAATATGCATAGGATAAATATGAAACATACATATTAAAATATTTTAATTGGTAAAAGAAGACAACTAAAAATGTTAACACAAATGTCATGAAAAGTTTAGTCTATTCATACACATTGACAAATTTTTATAAAGTTTCGTATATAACATGCGACCTAGACAAACTATATTCATTTATTTCGTTATTATTGTTGTTGCATCGTTTTTACGATGTATACACGTTAAAAGCGATAAGTTAAAAAAAGTAATGGTATATTGAATGAAGCATTGTGTTTTAAAAATATAAAGAACGTTTTTCGGTTTTTATTATTACTATTCTTATTTAGCCCTTCATTTTATATGAGATTTAAATTAACAGATCCCATAATCCTATAAAAATTATTTGACCATATTGAAGTACAATGATATTTATAATTAGCATTACTTCGTTAATCTCCATTGTTTGACTTTCTAAAAAATATGAAAGAAATTAAAGCAAGTGTTTATGGCATTCATATATGATTTGAGAAGATATTTCACATTATCACGCGGAAGCATGCAACTAATGTAGTCGAAACAGCATTATTCTGGTTTAATAAAAATGACATTAAATATCAATCATGTTCGATCACTGGTAATTGAAATTTTCCACATGACAACGTAATTTAATATACTAATACAGGAGAGACCGAGATTAAAAAAATAAGTTCATTAATTCCTCGCTTTAATTTAAGCAATTAATGAATTATCAATTTAGTGATAACAAGTTTTATAATGATATAATGTTTTAAATAAATAAATTTGTGTCCGCATTGTTATCAAAATATTTAAAAACAAATTTTTGTATATATTCACGAAATATTTTGTTAACTCTTTGTATGCCTTACAGTATAATATCGAACCTCTGTTGTTATTTATGTGTTAGTTTTGAAATTTAAAAACACAAGCAGCTTAACATGAAATATGAGACAAATTTTAAATTCTAAAAATTTAATTTCAAGCATACCACAGACATACACTATTAAACTGTTCTCTAAACTTATAGCGATTACAATTTTTTTCAAACGTTGATTATAAATTCGCTAGTTCAAGTACTACCGACCTCAACTCAAGTGCTCTTAATTCAGATTTTCAATCTCTGAATACGTTGACAGTAGCAGATTCCTTTTTTATGTAAACTAGAAAAGTGTGATATTTAATGATTGTATATTGTGAAATTTTTGTCGAATAATAAAATATGCAAAGGACTTTCGTTACATTTACATTTTAATGTTTTATATAAATTATTAATGTATAGAAAATGTCTGAAACACTTCTTTCAGATTGTTTTTTAATATTTCACTTAGAAGTTATTAAGATTAATCATTTATTTATAACTAAATGTATAATTAATATTTAATATAACTAATATGTATTTATGCACAACTAAATGTTACTTGTAACAAGTAATACACATTGTATATACATAATAGAATTTACACTGGGCTTACCCAGAGAATTGTAAAGGCCCAGCCAAAAACTCAAGGGATAGCTACTATATAGAGCAACCATATAATGAATATTCTTATCGAGTAGAAACCTGTTATAGTTTGTAATATTTAGGATATATAATACAGGAAAAATTACTTGCTAGAATCATTGAAATAAATATAATAGTAATTGAAAAATGAACTCATATAAATGATTATGAAAATGGAAAACATTAATTTCAGTTTGAAATGCGACAGGTGAATACGTATACAATGTACATACAATATACGAATGAAATAATTCGTTTAAAACTTATATAGCAATGTAAACTGGAAAAGCTAATATATAGTTATAATATTAATATTTATAAAATAAAATGAAAATCATTGAACATTGTCAAAATAATATAATTATACTGCATTAATCAAAAAGCTATTCACATATTAATGCAATGTTCAATAACCAAACATCAACAATCAACAATCACTAACGATTAATTGAGAAATAATACACTATCATAGACATAATATAAAATTGGGACCATTTTTTCTATTGAATTGAGTTGGAACTTTTTAGCGAATTCTCGGCAACGAAGTCTCTGCAAGTAATTTATTTTTCCTACAGAGAAAAAATATATAAAAGATAAAATTCGCATAGTAAACTAGGTGGAGTTGAAAAAGGAAACGGCTAAGTGTAATTTCATCCCTTGAAGTTGACGTAAAGTACACTTTGCTGTTTCATAAGTTCGCGCACGCGTTATACAGTCGATATGGAAATAAAATAGAAAAATTGGATATTTTTGTTTATCTTCATGTTTATATTTATATTTCACATATATGGTAAATATATAACATAAATGAAGCACTTATTCTTATTTAAGATTTTGTATTTCTTTATTGTATTTAATAATTTACAATAGGATTTCTACTGAACTGTTTAAATGGTGTCTCGCGAATAATGATGATCATATAATTAAGTTGAGTAGATTTCGAGTTCTGTGACAGATACAATAGCCAGCAAATGATAAGCATTATGGTAAACAGTACGTGCAAACAATCTTGCATTAACCAAAACTCGACATTATTAGTTGTACATACGATTGCGTTATCATTTTTGTAGATTTAATTGTCCAGTGTTGAAAATATAGTACTATAAACTATTATTTCATTAATTTTAATATTAATTTTGACGTCAGATCAGTTAGATGAACAAATATATTGTATATAATATTTGTATGGCAGAAATATTGAAAATGCATGAATTATTCAAAATATTTGTTAGAGATAAACATATGTTAAATATATATATAACATAATATAGATTACATACAAATAATGTATAATTATTACATACATCCGTGTAGTTTATCACGCTTTCAGAGAAAATTATGATTTATAATGAACACAAATAGAATATTATTACAAAAAATTTTAATTATAAATATTTTTTGTTAATTCAGCGTAGATGGGGAAAATTAAGTTTCAATGTACAAAGTTCTTGATTAATTCAGACGGACAAGTAATCGATCAGTGATTTAATACGAAAATTCCATTAGAAGAACCGAGTGAATATACGGATAATATAAATATTACACTCAGTGTAATATTTCAATATTACACTCTAGGTTAAATATGTATTTATAAAGTATTAAAACGTATAGATATACTACGATGATATGTCTCTTAAGTTTCTCATATTTTAAACATTCGCATAATGTTCATGTTATAGTTAGTTTAAGTTAATTTATTACTTTAATGTGACAAGATATTTCATTTACAATTGAAGCGAAGATGAAGTTTATATTTATATATATAAAAATATATATTTTATTGAAAATTTTAATATGTTTGATAAAATAACATAAAATTACTTCATCATTTCAATAAATAAAATCAATAAATATATAAGATATATAAATATAAGAATATAAGATATATAAATATATAATTATATTTTTTACCGTAGAGTAAACTTTTATTTTGCATGAATAAAATTTTTTTTATGTATCTTTATATTGACTGTACCTGGTATCTTCCTCATTATTTCAGCAAAAATAAAATGTAGCAAACTAGAAAAAACGCTTTTAACTGATTTAATTTTCTCGAGTATTTCTCCTATAATTATATAATGTTCATATAATTGACATTTGTTTTACAATATTCTGTTTTTATTTTTGAAAAACATAATATTCCTTTACAAAGTTAATTACTAGATTATCAATATAACGATTTTATAGTTTTTATATTCTAATTACAAAACTTTATTTTGAAAAATATTTCATATGAAAATTTGCGTCATAAACATATTATAAGCATAGCACATAATAAGCATTTAACAAATTGCATTATTATACAAATTTTTCAATTGACTTTTAAGTATTCGATTTAAAATAAGATAATGACATTTCAATATTTTTTAATAAATTTCAAGATATTTCAAGAAACGTCTTCAAACACATTGTTTACAATTGTATTTTTATTAAACGAAATATTTTGATGAATACGCGAAAAAATTACATTTTTAATTAAAATGAAATTATTAAATAAGATTAAATTAATAAAATTTTTTTAAATATTAAAAATGAAATGTGTTACTAATTAAATTTTGTAATACTGTATACGATACACAACATATTTTAAATATAAGAAATATTATCATATACTTTGAGAGTTACATTAACGTGATGAATGACAATATCAGTGTTGGATTAATATTGATGTACATTTAAGTGAACATAAGATTGTAAACCCATCTTTAATATATTAAATCAACATAAACATATGTAGAATTTGCATACTGAAATGCTGATTCTACATTGTTCTATGCTGATTCAAGATAAAATTCATGTGGAACGAGCATTTTTGACCTGACTTTGACTTCAGCGTAAATCCAAGTCAGATATTTTTCCACACAGAGCTTCCATTAGAAATTCCAGCTAGGTAGATTTTAAGATAACCCATTTCAACATGTTCATGCTAATATTAATTTACTGCTATAAAAAATTGAACTTTTGAATCTTAATATTCACATTTACATGCACTCAAAACTTTACATTATAAAATTACAGTAAGTTTACTTTCTATATTTCAATTCTTAATAGATTTCACAGTAGAGCTGTATTTTTAATTAAAATAATGTACATCTCAAATAAAATACTGTAATAATACATTTTTTTTGTTATTCTAAAGTGATATTAACTGGAAAACATATTGTAAAATCACAGATGTCGTTTTGAGTGTGCATTAAACTGGGCCAAAAAATAAAAAGAATTTTTTTACGCTCTTCTTTTAGTATATGTTTCTATGACCCAAAAAAAGAAGATTCCCAAAATTTCAGCCAATTTAATTGAAATTAAGAGGTCCATCAAGATGGAAATTTGATTTTTTATGATGAATATCATTTGAATTTATTATTTATTGTAACGTGTTCCAAAACATTCTTTTTCAACACTTTTAATGAATCTAAATAATAATTTTCTGCAGTTTGTCTTAAAAAAATATGTTTGTATACTGTTTATCTAGTATATATTACGTTTTTTTTTTTAATTTTTGATTGTTAGTCTCTTAATTTGATTTTATTTTCTTTTTTTTTTTTT
>JABFPJ010003688.1:0-15503 GCA_022817425.1 Gryon sp. ZL-2020
TATGTGGAGATAGTCAACTTATTAGTAGATATAAGTAAATGTAGTGAATATAATCAAAGTGGATATAAGTGGCTATATCATGTATGTGAATTTAGAAGTGGATTATGAGTGAATTTATGAGTAATTATAAGTGTCTTGTAGCCAATGTGGATATAAGTGATTAGTGGATTTAGGTGAATTTAAAAGTTGATGGAAGTAAATGATCAAGTAAATTTAAGTGAAATAAAAAAGTTAATATTAGTGGACGAATGTAGATATAAGTGTATTTTACGAAGTGAATGTAAGTTCGATTAAGTGAACTTAACAGTGGATGTATCTAGATAATGTGGATGTAAGTGAATAATAATTATATTTTCGATAAATATTATATGACTTAAAAGTAGATGAGTTATAATATAACTTGCAATTTATAATTTATTTGTTCATAATTAAAATTAAAGTTGTTCCGTGTCCATTTTCGTTTCATTTGAACTGATCTATGCGCGATCTATGCGAACTGTCGCTTTTTAATAATTAAGTATTAAAAAGCGACAGTTCAGAATATAACATAGCAATTGCTATGTTATATTCTAACTTACTTACTTTTAAGTCATATAATATTTATCAAACGTATAATTATTATTCACTTACATCCACATTATCTAGATACATCCATTGTTAAGTTCACTTAATCGCATTTACATTCACTTCGTAAAATACACTTATATCTACATTCGTCCACTAATATTGACTTTTTTATTTCACTTAAATTTACTCGATCATTTACTTCCATAAACTTTTAAATTCACCTAAATCCACTAATCACTTATATCCACACTGGCTACAAGACACTTATAATTACTCATAAATTCACTATCATCCACTTCTAAATTCACATACATGATATAGCCACTTATATCCACTTTGATTATATTCACTACATGTACTTATATCTACTAATAAGTTGACTATCTCCACATACGCTTACATTTACATCAACTTAAATCCATTTTCATCCACTTTTACATCCACTTTCTGTCCGAATATCCAGTTCCGAGAACATATTGAAAAGAGGAGCAATTTTTACTGCTATACGTAGTAAAATTTGATATTTTAGTAGCATTCCACAGGGATGAAAATATATTTCTCAAAATATATTTGAAATATATAATTTCTTGCCGTTTTACGTATAAAAAATATATATTCTATATATTTTTTATATATTTTTATATATTTTTCATATATTTTTACAAATATATTTCAGAAAATATATTAAAAATATATGTCATTTATATAATTTCTTGCCGCAAATATATTTTTTTTCAGAAAAATATATTTTATATATATTTTAAAAATATATTTTCGATCGTGTGGGATATTAGAATAATATTTATTTCAAAATTGCTACTTTAATATCAATTTTTACTACGTATACATAGTAGAAATTGCTATAATAATACGCAGTAAAATATGCGCCTTTTTCAATATGTTCTCAGATTACAACGTTCTTTAGTGAAAATTACTCTCAAATTTCCCTGAGTGTATAATTATAAACGTATAATAACTAAGTTTTCATGTCTCATGTATTTGAATACGTGCAGATTAATTTCTCGAAAACATTTGATATTCCCGAGAGGAAATCTTTACCTGGATTGAGGTTGTATAATGCTCCTTATACAATGTGGATCCGAATCTCATCCACACTTAATCCAAGTTAGATCCAAATTTCCAATTTAGATCTTGTTCGGATCGAGAGTGAATAAGGTTTGGATCTACATTGTATAAGGAGCACTATACAGTGATGATCCAGTCAAGAATTTCCACTTGGGTTTTGCTATTCGATTGAAAATAAAAATATTCTACAGTATTTACATTTGTACATTTTTATTAGAACACTCAAGAGAAAAATCTCACTAAATATGCTACACTTTTTTTTTAACTGAAGATATACCTTAAATCTTGAATTCATTCCTATATGCATTATTGCAAATTAAGATATCCACTTCCTGTCCCAATATCCAGTTCCCCACCTTAAAATGGCAAACCAGAAATTCGAAAACGTAAAAAACGGGTAAAAAATTATACAGCATTGCAGAATTCGTTTTAAAAATAACACATTAAAAATACTTGATGATTTATATAATATTTACATACTAAATTTACTAAAAAAATTTGTAAAAAAATAATAGAAATAATATATTTATACGATTTAAAACATAGAAAATATATTTTTATTTAACATCAATGTAAAACTATAAAATTAAATTGATATGATATTTTTAAATTCCAATCAAAAATGTCGTACATGTTTCAATATTAGCAGTTTAACATATGCCAATTACAATCGATTTGACCACAAGGCCAATACAAAGTAATATCCCGTCATTATAGTCGTCTCCCTGCGACCCTTTTGACTTTTTCGCTGTTAGCAAACTGCGGAAGCAAAAAGAACGCGAAGAACCGGGTAACCTTTTGTAACGTCTCGAATGTGCGTACTCGTAGGTGGTGCAATACGTTGAAGCAGCCGATCAACGCAGCTGTTCCTTCACTATTGGATAATCCACAGAATTACGATTCAGCACATTTAAAGTTGCTATGGCAGTATTTCAATGCTAAATGGGCCATGAACTGGACAGCTTAGAAAAAATGATCAGCGAGAGTTTTGCAATCTACTCGTTTGCCAAGAATAAAAGAACATCTGGTTGGAACTATACCATTATGTCCTTAATAAAACTATATCTAAATATATTTATTTCAATTTTGATTTCAAGTTTGACTGTTTATTAAACAATCATTTTTTATAAGTAATATTAATTATTATTTTTATCAAATATTGTAACTTGTAACTAAAATATTTATGTTAATTTCTCTCTGTGTGTACAAAATGTATTTTTATGTACTTTAAACGAAGAATATTTCTAATGATAACAATTAATATGAACAATAAACAAATTAATTATTGTAATAAATTATAAATCTAATTATTAATTAATTCAAATAGATATTTATAATGAGAGCAAACTACCAATAGTCTATCAATCGTAAGATGTTAGATCAGGAAGTAGATGATACGCAATTCAAGATGTCAGACGCAAAAAATACTCTGAATCTTGTCATGTCGCAATACTATAGACCCAGTCATGCATGTAATGTAAGGTGTGTAGGTTGTCCAACCGACTCTATTATTGAATGTAATTTACGATTGTTGATTGCAAACCTTAGAGAAATTTATTGCAATTATCAACTACCGATAGTTTTTGCTTCTTAATTTAAGATTCTTAATTTCTTTGCTATTTTTTTCTAAACATTTCATATTAAAGGATATGGACTCGTCAAAACGAAAATCTAACGAATTTGTTGAATTTTAAACATAAAATATTGTAAATAAAAATAAAATTTTTTAATTTGTTCAGATGTTTTGAATGTATCTTTTTATTATATAATGCAATTTGAAAATTGCATGCAAAATTTATAATCATACCACAAATCAATATCCTTAACATTTTGCATTAATAATAATAATACTTATCAGAACTAACAAAAATTATTAAAATTATTATTATTAAGTTATTTTATTATATTATTTTTTACTAAAATAATATTGAAATGTTCGATTTTATGCTTGGAGACACGATAATTAAATGTTAATGAATCTTTGAAATCTCGAGTGAAGAAGAATGCGGATGAATCATTCAATTTAATTATAACATATTATCTAATTAACAAAAGTGTTAGGTGTTAGCAAATTACTGGCTGATTTAAATCGACGCAAGTTAAGAACAACTTAATTTAAATTCGATCTGCCCGTATCAGATTGAAAGCGAAGGAAGTTGGATTAGCGGAAATTCTAATAATATTTCAACGTTCCGTGCGTATATTTAGAATAATCGCATGAAAGTAAACAAATCACCGGGATAGCGATTTAGAGAATATATATAACATAACTATAATTTAATAATTTGTAAGAAATATTTACATTTAACTTTTTCACTTTTAACTTCTTACGGTCAACATTCTCTCGCACTTAACGAAAACATTAATCTAAAAGCACAACTTCCGGTGAAGAAAATCAATAAAAAATCAAAACTCGATATAGTGAATTTGTATATTCTTAAATGTACATATTATTATGTACATATTATCTAAATATCTAAATATCTAAAATGTACATATTATAAATGTACATATTATTATCCAATAAAATAATGAACAATTTTACAAACATTTTACAAAAAGAAGTGATTATTTATTGAGGACATTTAGATTGGCAAATTTCTAGTTTAAAAGTCATTGATGGTGAGAAAATCATAGAATTAACATTTTTGTTAAGATTTAAGAATATATGAATACGTAAAATAAGGTATATGATATTTGAACAATTCCTTTAATTAAACAAATTCTAATATTTTTATCATTCAGCTATACTGACTATTAACGATTGGCTATTATTTGTAATCCTGTTTTCTTTAACTTTTAATTTAATTTTCTTCATAAGCAATTTTATCATATATATATATCAAGGATTTTATAGTAACCTGAATTAATAAAATTCGAAAATTCTTATCGAAAAACGAATAAATTAAAAGCCAAAAAACTTGTTTTCATTAGAAGATAAAAAGAACATCATTTCAACTTAATCATGTCTTGAATAAAAGGATTCAAATATATTCGTCTTAATACATGTCATCAAGTTTAAAAGTCAAATGTAGTCCATAATGTATTTATGATGACAGAAGAACCGACAATCGTTGCGTGATTCAAATTTTCAGTAGTGGGTTCATTCATTGCAATGCGAGTGACCAGTTTTTGGCTTCAAACGTTCGAATATTCTGTGCGAGTGCGGTGACTCTAATGAGTTTGATTCCGTCGCGTTTATGCATCAGGGTTATTTAACAAAATCGACGACGACGCCGCAACCAAAGAATGCTAACTTCATTGGAGATCATGACGCTGGAATAATGCATGTACTTGACAACACTTTCAACTTCCTTTACATTCTGCGCGTCTTTGCTGATAATTAACATATACACGCTGACTCGATTTACGTGACACGTAAAGATACCGCACTTATACTCACGTTCAAATCAAACATTTTCAAGGTTACTGCGAAATTTGCATCCAGATACATTTAAATGGCGGTTTTGCTTTCATATACGAGCACTTTCGAATTCAAAGATAAACGGCGTGATTTTGTCATTTAATTTTCTTTTTATAATCTCAGAATGATGATTCTCTTAATGAGCGAACGAAATTTGTCTTCTTTAATTTTTTTCGTCTACAATTAATTCAAGAAAAAAGCAATTTTTTGTGTCGAAATTGCCTTTTGATTAAGTTTTTTTCAACGATTATTCATAAGGCCAGAGGTGATAAAATTATTTTGAATTGATTTATTTCATGTTGTGTAATATTACATATTTTTATATACGTGTACCGTAAAAGATATCGCAATGAATATATTATATTCTATATTTACTTTTACACATTAATCATGTAGAATAATGAAAAACTGTTTTTGTTTTATTAACTTTTAACTGCAATTTTGAATAATATAGTCAATGTGTATAATTATTACATAAATTACATAATGTAACAATTTTACATTATGTCTGAAACTGTACGTAATGTAATTAAGATGTAGTACGCGTTATAGAACTTTTTCTCCTCCCAAAAATATTTATCGTTATATTAAATCTGGACGTCATGAATAAAATAGCGCTTTTCAATTCTAATTTCATTAAGTGATAACAAAATAAAAACAAATAAATCGGCAATCGTGACAAATATAAAATTAGTAATCAAAGTAACAGCAATGTACTTGTAATTGATTAATAATTAATAAGCAGTATATTACGTATCGTAACGGTATTATTATCAGCTTCAGTTAATTTTCTCTATTTAATACGTCGAACTCACATTTTACCAGTCCATTTCGAAATGCCTTTACACCTCACTATACGTTTAATGAAAAATGTACCAATAGAAAAAGAGTTTCCTAAAAAGATTAGAACGTTCACATTTTATGAAATTGAATTGATGAAAATGAGATGTCATGAAGAACACTAGCCTATATAAACAAATTCAATGTGATATATATGTCAATTCAGGAAGCATATCACCACTTTTTCATCTTCATAAAATCAAAGCGAATTCAATTTTCATCTACATAAAATCATAATTATATTTGTAATTTGTTATTATTTTGATAACATGTTAAGTAATGTTAATGTGTAGATATTCTAAAATGAATAATTGAAATGATGTAATTAAATAAATAGGTTTTATACTTTTGTATTAAAAAATACAAATTAAGTAAAGTGAAAAATAATGAATTTCATGTTGCAGCAACTTAAGTTTTTCTAATAATAAATATTTTTTAATATTGTATAACTCTTTTTAAAATAGAGCTTGCAGTTTTTATAATATAAAGAGTAAAAAGTGCGAATGCACAGCAAGCAAAGGGGCAAAACTCACGTTTTGCGCAAGTTCGCGCAATCTATGTTAATGTATTTGTAAGATTTCATTTAAATAACAATAATTTATAGTTACATAATTGATCATAAAAAATAATATTTAACAAATTCTACTTAACTGTGTGCAATTTTAAGTTGCGAAAAAATGTCTTTCAAAATTAAGAAATAATGCCTAGAATAAATCTCAATTTCTTTTATCTTGATTTAAGCACGCAAACAAGTGTACTCGAATGATTTCACTTTATAATCTAAACAATCTTGCTGTGTTGCAAAGAAACTTGCTGCTCTCCTAATCCTGAAATTCATTCAACAACGTCTACATAGCTTCGCACAATACACACAGAAATATCAATACGACACTCCAAGTGTTCCATATCTTCGTCTCGTTCGCGCATCGCAGCATAAATGCTTGTTACCTTGTCTTCAGCACGATCGCGTAAGGTAGTGCGCATCACGTACGTGGAGATACGTTACGCTTGCGTGCACGTATATGGCACATACGCGCAAGAGCAAATCCACCCGGTATACCAGGATGGCAGAAATAATGTGAAAGCCCCCTTACATGGGTATAGACTTACACAGACGTAATAGTACGCGGTGCACATATATGCGACAGGTGGATAAATACTGGCAAAAAAATGTTACTCTAAGTTGTCTTAATTTTTAAATCGATTTTTTTATCGCTTTACGTCGTTTTACGAAAGTTATGTTTTCGTTTAACTAAAAGAAAAACGTACACGTATTTCAAACATCAAATAAAATATGCTTTAATAATTATTTATACCCTCATAAATTTGAATTATTTTTTAAAAATAAATAATGATCAATTTAATTGATTGGTAATTTTGATGCAATTATGGATAACTACTTTTGTACAAATATCAATAATTACCATATTATTTCATTTATAATCATTTAAATTTAAAAATGAAGAATTTGAAAAGCTCTTTACATTGTTGTAGTAAGGATAACACATTTAGTGGTTCAAAAGGCAAGTTGAAATTTAGCTACAAACACAACGAAATGACGTCAAAAAATAAAGGAATGTCTTAGTCTGTAGTCATATAACAGCATTTGGTTTCTGTACATCCGCGGATCGAGCGAGGGTAGTTTTAATTAAGCCATTAGGGGAGAGACCTGAGAGCTTCGCAGTCGTGCAACTAGACGTCCTTCATCCTGAATTCTACGAGCGTGTGCCACGTCTCGGCGCTAAATTCATATTGCGCTTTAAATCTACGTTAAGACGTAGACTTAATATAACAACGTTTATCGTAATTATTAGCTTTTGTTTATCCGAGCAACATATTTTTATCAAACAACGCGAATGCTGAAGTCATTCGTATCATAATATTCAATTAACAATGATTCTTCTATTTTGTTGATATTTTACTTTGTTATCTTTAACTTTAACAAACGCTATGATGGAAAACTAATCTTATTTTTAATTCTGTTGAATTGTTAAAGTGTTAACTATCTTAACCTTTCATATTTAAATTTTTTTATGTATTATTTATGTTAATTAATGGCATGCAAATTGAATAAAAAATACTTTAAATGTTTTTTAAGTGGGTACTAAAAGCACATTAGTTCACCACTTACTTACCAGCTCGCCTGCTATAAGGATACTCTTCATCCTGTTTATTATACTCTCCATTGTCTTCACTAGCGATACCCTGAGTTTGTATTACTGTCGGTATCCCTGAAGAAGATTTGTTACTTTAGAAATGTTTGACATTTGACAAGATTTTTATGTTAACAGTACTTGTACTAAGGTGAAAAATTCGTAACTTCGATAATATAAGATTTCGCTTAAAATTATTTTATTTGGTAAAATAAAACTTAAATTAATAACCATGTTTTCAAATTGGAAAAAACGAAAAAATTTTATAAAACACCTATAATAGTATATTACTTTACAAGTGGGAGAAGTAGGGACTTTTCCAACGAGTTTGTCACACACAAGTTTGAATAGTCCCTACTTCTCCCAAATGTAAAGTACGATATTTTCTCTTACGAGGAAGGGTAAAATTGCCTATTTCTACCACTGTTTTGAGTTGGAGAAATGCTCACTTCTCCAACGCAAGACAGTGGGAGAAATAGGCATTTTTACCCTCCGAGTAAGAGAAATTAAATAAATCGGTGTTTTACACTGAGAAAAATAACTTACAATAAATTACTGTTTAAGCAGTAACTTGACCACAGAATTCCCATTAACATGAAAGTTCCTGTTACAAAAAAGAAAAATTTTCCTTTTATGCACAAAAATTCTTGAAAAAGTGAATAAAAATTTTTGTTCAGAAAGTAAATTTTCCATTTTTGACAGAATTTATTCGGCTAATGCGAATTCTGTGGTCAAATTACTGTTTAAACAGTAATTTACTGTAAGTTATTTTTCTTAGTGTATAAAACAGTGAGAAATTGTATTTAAAATCATAGAGTTGAAACAAAAAATTGTAATTCTTATAATTAAATGTATCAAATTACATCATAATATTAACAATGTTTTATTTTAGTTAAAAATTTAGTTAAAAAATTATTTTGACCTTTAGTTAAACAAATACTTTATGACAGTGTGTATTATTATGTTAATTAAATAAATGTATATTTTCTTTAAAAAGTCTGAGCATAGGTTAACACATTAAAATGTTTTAATTGTTGAATTACATAATTATCGGCCATTACCTACAAATTAAAAGTCTCGATTACATTTATTATTTTTGTTGTATTAATTATACAATATTTATAAATAAACAATTATAACCTAAAAGTCATAACATAAATTACGCAAATACGCGCTTAAATATTGGCGAAGCTACTCTAACTAATGTAACGACATGAGAAAAATAGCAAATTCGAATTAATTATCTAGCAAACGAAATAAGTAACAAATGCTGGAAAAAATCATGTATATTTATTTAAAGTACAGAAATGTTTTTACCAATTTTCAAGCGAATCTTATAGATTATTGAGATTACGAATTTTCCACAAATTATTGTGAAAAATTATATTATTGAAAACAAAATAACGCAAAACTGAAAAATTTATTACAAAATAATATTTAATTAATGTTTGTATTTGACCATAAGAAATATGTCTTATCTAAGCTTTAAAAAATATTTAAGATTTTGATCGGTTGAACTAACATAATTTCTTAAAATGATCTTTTCAAGTTTTATTCAATTTAAACTATCTCGGCACTCTCATTCATTTTCTTTTGTTATGAGAGCAAAGTTACGTAGTAAATACGATTATACAAGTAAGTACGGTTAGAGAAATATATTATTTGAAGATACGAAAAAGTAAAGATTACATTCTTTCAACCATAGAATGCACCATTCATAAAAAGCAAGCAGAAACAAAATTACGATAAATTTTAGTTTGCATAAATAATTCAGCAATATTATACGTCATCATTTTGCAAAAAGAACAACTACAAAACTTGTAAGTTATAAAAAATGCAATAGCATCATTCTCTTTAGCCATATATCAAATAAAACTGAGTACTATTAAAGATTATATTGTACTATTGATTCGTTTCTTTATTAATATGGACAGAATGTAATTGAAAGTAAATTGTCATCGATTAATCATAACTATGAAATAATATAACACCGTCATTAATCAAGAAATACAATAATTAATTTTCTGATATCACATTTTAAGCCTTTATTCGTTGCATGTCTTAAATATACAGATTTAGTTGTAACATTGCGTTGACTTCATTTCACCTAATATGGCAATATTAATGTTGATCACTTTGTAATTAAGGAGATTTCCGAATATAATCGAAGGTAAAAGTTCATACATGTCTCATTACATGTATATGTTCATTATTAAAAAAGGTTGAATATAAGAAGTATACCATGTGTACATATCATATGGTTCATATATAAAGTTTTATTTGCAAAGTTAAAGACTACAGTTTCATATTGGCAAAATTCGAGCCTTTTTTGGTAACATTTCTTCGTTACATTAAGGAAACACGATCGCTTATATCAATTGCAATGAAAAATTACGAAATTCAATATTACAAGAAAATTTATCGATGACGTGAAGGGAGTATTGGCGAATAAATAACATTTCACGAGCGACTTATTTCGTCGATTGAAACTTAATACTGCCAGATAAACGTTAGAATGTTCAAATTTGCATATTAATGTTTGACTTATATGCAATAAATCAGCGATCAATAAGATTATCTTCGCAACCGATTGTTTTATATTGAAGTTTAATAAACGAGCGTTCAGCATTAATATTGCGATAAGTGTTTCATCGGTCATAAATATTTTATTAGACAACAATCACATTACTTCTTCAAGATCCGATGGTTCCATTTTGCACAATGATGATGTATTTTTAAGTCGAAATGTGTTATTTTAACTAACGATTTTTATAAATGTAATTAGCGTTTAACATTCGATGAGTCTTCGTAGCATCAATGTATTTTTTAAGCACGACAAAGAGATAAAGAAAAAACAAGAATAAATAGAATGTATGGAATTTACCGGACGTTAAATTTGACAAACGAAGGTTTGGAGAGATAGGAGTAGTGCGATAAGGTAGTGGAAACGGGCTATAGAAACTGCTTGCATGTTTCGTAAAAGACGAAGATAAAATGAGGAAGAGGAAAATGGTAAAGTATCGAATACTCACTGACACATGGCGCCGTTCGAGATCGGCTTTGATGGTAACCTCTAGCACACGTAGTACATTTAATGCCGATTACAGCGTGCTTACAAGTACACCGGCCAGTTTCATCGCAGTCTTGCCTGGAAGCTCCGACTGTATGACATCCGCAAGCTAAAATAAGAACAATGTCCAATTATGTATTTTGCGCAGACGTAAAAAGAGTTAAATGTAGATGAAATTGTATTAAAAGTGTTTCTTAATTTGAAATGACAACTTGGAATAGCGAGGAAATTAATATAACAAATAATTTGTGTTTTGCCTTTTTATGAACATTCGATTCAAGTTGTGTATTTTTTGAGAAGTATATATTTATTACAAACAGCTTATATGTACCAAGGTAAACACCCACTAAAGCTACCAATAAAAATACAATTCCAGCTTTTAAGATTTCCTTTGGCAATATAACTTTTAGGGTCATACAAAAAACTTTAAGCACGTTATGTGGTATTATATTCTACAATATCAATTTCGTGAAAAAATATATTTCTATTATTATATCTCAGATTAAGTTCTTTCGCTTATTTTCTTAAATATTTTGTGCTGCATAATTAATTTGAAAACACTTATTCATGTCTTATTCAATTAAAAAAGAAACTGTACAGACAACAAAAACCTGATATCGAATTAGAAATCAATTCTAAAATTAATTAGAGACAATCAGTGAGGTAAAATAAACAAGCACAGAAATTGTTCAATGATAAGGTTCGTCGCATTCTTGCGTTATCCTAATTCCGTGTATGAAAACTTGTATCAACTAAGTTGCAGAGATTAGACTGTGTCCGCATGAAATACGTGGGCGCGGGTTGCCGGGGTCGCGTAAGCTCAATCAACGCCATAATGATGAATGGTTTAAAAGAACGACGTGAACGAAAAGGTGAAAGCATCGCGACTAACGTAACTATTATAAATGATTAAAGTCCTGCGCACGATAATAACGAGTACCCCAACATGTAAATTTATCGAATCATTGTGAAATTAAGACTCGGTATATTTATCCGAATTTCATACTGTTAAACTAAATGACACGCTCAAGAACACTTATTATACAATATTATCTAACTACAAATTGATGCCGCATCGAAGGAAGGAAGAATCCTTTAATTTCGTTGCGAGATATTGAAAAAAATAATAAAAGAAATGTACCTAAAATGATCATTATTAACATTTCTGATATACTGATTAAACATTGCTATATATAACTTGCTGTTTAACATATAATTTTTTTCTGTAAAATACGGAATTCGAATCTAAAAAAACTGTTTACAATTATGAATTTTATTGTTTTTACTGAATATGTGATGAAACGATATAACACTGCATAAAAATTGCAAGATATAGTATAATTATAGTAAAATACAATTTTGACTTAATAATTTGAATAGTTACGAAGTCTGATGTCAATTAGACGTTGCAGAATTAAAGAAGACGATTGTACGATTTATGAGATGTGATTCAACATGTGTCACAGTTGTCTTTATCTCCAATTATTTTAATGTTAGGGCAAGAAAAAGTGGCAATACAATGCTTGCTTGAATGAATCAGTATGTCGTAATTTATGTACGTCTTATTAAAAGATTTCATATACTGAAACCTATCATGCTTCATACTTTATTAAAACATGTTTATAGACATATTAAACGTTTCGCCTTAATGTAGATATATCGGCATTATTTGACTTCAAGTTAAATGTTTCAACCTTGCGGATCACTATCTAAATGCTAGAAAAAAAAAATTAAAATCGTTTTAAGAAATATATGAACTGCAAAAAAAATCCGATTTGGATTACGAATTGTGCCGAGAGTTGAACTTTTTTAGCAGAATTTTCTAAAATTCTGCTAAAAAAACCTCGGTTAGGCCCCGGTACGAAATAAAATTATTGTAATGTAAACTGCATTACAGACCGTGACAGGGAAACTTAGACTTAAAGCTCAGGATTATAAAATTGAGCCACAGTTTCATTTTCTAGTTGAATTGTTTGGATAGATCAGAGAAAATTCAGTACATAAATGAAAGTTGTATCGAAATGTAAATCCGGATGATCGTGCAATTCATACAGAACTTATCAGTGATTGGAAATATATTTGCTATTTTGTAGGATAAAGAAAAACGTCGATCATAGAGCTGTGAGAAATTGCAAAGAAATAATTCATCAGTTACTTCATGACCATTCCAAAAGAAGAAGAACTGCACTGGCTTTCTCTAGACATTGAATAAATCATACATTTTTCAAGAAAAGCATTGCATTACAAATAACTCTATCGTGCAATGATAATTTGCAAACATTCATTCATACTTTTCCTATCGTATATGATTGAATGACAAAAGTAAAGAAACGTATAACACTTCAAAGCCGAAATGATGCATGATATCGAAGAATTTCTTTGTGTTCAATTTCAAATTGAATGTGTTTCTGTAATTATGATATATTGGAATATAGTTCTGTGACAATTATTTATTACGATAAATTTATTAATATTACGAATAAAAGACCAATAACAATATTTTTTAGCACTCGTGCCAACTTCATATCGTACAGAAAAAGTATTTTACGAGATTAGTAAAAATAACTACTTTTCCACACGAGTAAGGACAAAATAATAAGGACAAAAGACATAATTATTCTGTTATTAGCTGAATTTCCAGCTTCCCTTGGGTAATTCCTATGGTATGGTCCTCCTTATGACCATCTTTAAGATGTTTTCTTACGATATTAAGAACATATATTGTACTCGTTGAATCGCCGTCTTCGCCCGGATGAAACCAGAGTTACTATCATTGACATCCCTACGACATTTCTGCGAGATCCCTACGACATCGAAAAATTATAAAGCCTGCGTCACTTCTGCAACTTAAAGTTATATTCACTCAAAATTTGCGGGAGAGAGCTAATAAATGGCAAGGTGAACCATAATTGACTAAATAGTTCATAGAGGTTACTTTAAATGTTTATTTTGAACTACTTTCACCTGTCAATAATTTTTTGATAAAAAATAATTTTTATTCCAGATAATAACTTTTTTAATAGATAAAAAATAATACAAAATGCATTTTTCAATTATAAAAGTCAAGAATTAACACATTTCTTTCATAAATGAAACTTTCGTGTAACATTTTTTGGTTATGTTGACATGAGAATTTAATTTGAGTTTACGGCGCATGCGTCGCTTACTGCGCAACTTGGAAGACAAAGAGAAAATGCAGCAAAAGACACCAATTTGCAACCTGAGAGAGGTTATACAAAAGTGATGTTATTATTCAGTTACGTATCATTATATCGGTGAGAGAGTTTATACTGTAATATTTTTTCAAGTCGTCTGTTATTACTGAATACTTGAAAATATAGGAATATTATGATTAATACACTGAAAATAGTAATGTAACAAATTTTACTACACGTCTAATAGTGAAGTATTATTCGATTAAAACATCAAAATATTGTCTGCTTTAATAATATCATTTAAATAAGTTAATTTGCAAATCTATTATATATCTTATTATTTTCATAAAATTTTATAAAATTGTGTGACGTTATTTTCCATTTAATTCTGCTGGCTGAAGCACCACTGAGTCTAACACAAAATATAACCACTTGCAACAAGTAAATAGTAACCCGTTATCTTGTAATAATTTTTCTATAAAGATAAATAAATATTTGATATCTGCCAAATAATGATTAATATTTATTTATTATCTGTTATATTTAGGTTAGTGTTATAGTAAAAATGATAATTGATAGTGCTACAGTGTTAATTCCATGACGGAAATGATCGAACAAATGAAAGAATAATGTCTGAACAATTTTAACGAGCCCGGGGACTAATGCCAATCTACAAAAAGGGATATTAAAGATGAATTCTTCCTCTTTCGATATGTGAAACGCAATTTTTGTTACACGTGACATTTTTTTACGTTTTAGCCCTGTAAACATAACCAAAAAAAATGTAAAAAATGCATCAACTTTAACTGCATTTTTCTGAAAAATTCTCCAAATAAAGCTATCGATTTCGCTTCAAAATCAAAAAATATGGTTCATTCTGAACAAATTGAAAAAAAAGAAAGTTAATTTTGCATGAAATTTAACGAAATTACAATTGATTGAAAAAAAACATGTTTTTTAATCAATTTTTGACATTTTTACCTATGACTACTGTATGTTAAATTGCGTTTATGACTTTTTGTACCTGTTTATGTGTGTTCATGTATGCTTATGTGTTTTTATGTCTGGTCACAAAGAAAACGCATCACTTTTTTTAAGTAATGCAAAACCACTTTTCAAATAGCTGTAACTTATTGCAAAATTAGTGAAAAAACATGTTTTTTTAATTGCTTGTAATTTTGACAAAAAGCAACGGAAAAACAAGTTTT
>JABFPJ010003689.1:0-15501 GCA_022817425.1 Gryon sp. ZL-2020
TAACAAACTTTTTCAGTTAAAATCATTTATTTTTTCCTAAACAAATAATTTGATTTAAATCGCGATTGAAATCATTGCAACCCTAGAAAAGCATAAGAAAACGCGAATAGATAAACATTTCAAATTAATATGATGTACTTTAAAGGGTACAATGGAAAAATTACATAATTTATGCCAAATGTTAACATAAATATTTTGACATAAACTTCTCTTTCATATGAAAAATAAAAACTAAATATGGAATGTCAATAATAACAATTATTTTTCATAGTAACGACAATCTGTTTAATTTTTTAGTAAAGTAATATAATTTTACATATTATTGTTCATAAACATTATGTGAGAAATAAGTAACACATTTTTAAAAGTAATATATCTATATGTTTACAGGCTTTATTACGACAAGCAAAGAAGAAGAAAATAATTTCAAAAAGAGAGAATGATGGAGCAAAACTTCTCATTCTGAAGAAGTTAATGGCTTTAGCTCTGCTTCCTGCGGAGTTGTGTATCACAGGGTTGGAAATTATAAAGGACACGTGTCCAAATGATTTGAAGAACATATTTGCACCTCTCTTCGGATACATGAACCGAACGTGGATTAGAACCATTACTCCAGACGTTTTCAGCGTTCATCAGTTGGTTAGACGAACAAATAATATTGTGGAATCACTGCACAAGCAGTACTTGAATATTATTCAAGTTCATCGCGAGATTGTTCCTTTTATGAGTATGTAATTTTGATAAATTTCATAATTGAGTAATATTATTTTAAAGTACACTAGAAATGTATTGATATAAATATTTGATTGATTAATATATAGTTAAAGTTTACAATATAACATAAAATTTGAATCATTCAATACTTTGACCAACATGGTCAGTCACTTCATACAATGACTAGTCATTTTATACTTTGACTGTAACATATATATACATTTGTTTATTATTTCCAGGAAATATAGTAACATTTCAGCGTGATATTCATGCAGATTTTCTGCAGCTTAAACAAGGAAAGAAGTTAAGCCGTCCATCACTGCAAAAAAACCTAATTCCAGATAGGGCTATTAAAGAAGCATGGTCTGAATTATCATTGGGACTGATTAATACGTCAGAGTTCCTCGGTCGAGCCCCAAATTTTGTGGGAAAAAGTGCCAGAGAAATTCAATTTTTGGAAGACGTTCAAGATGACCGTGAAGAAAACGACGATGGTGAATTATTTTAACTGAAAAATAAATTTTTAATTCTTATTAATTTGATTAAGACTACAAAATGACAAAAATAATAAATTATCATAATTCGTATATAATTATTTATTTTAAGATTAATGTTAAAATTGGGAATTTATAATTGGGCGTTTCGTTTGGATTGTTTCATATCTTTTTCATGTGGTGTCGTGTTCCCTGGTACTGTGTTTGGAGGTGTCGCTTTGCATATTCCCGTGTTTCTTCGTGTCGCGTAATTAGAGATGCCCAATTGGTATCGTGTTTTGTGGTACGGTATTGCGTTGTGTTGTGTCGTTTATCGTGTGTCATGTCGTCTCACATGATGTCGTGTGGTGTCGTGTTATATTGCATTCTGTGGTGTTGTGTTTAGCGGTGTTGGATCGCGTAGTTCCGCGTTGCGTGGTATCGTGTTTTGTAATGTTGTATCACATGGTGATGTGTCATTTATCGTGCGTCGAGTCGTCTAACGTGGTGTTGTGTGGCGTCGCGTAATATGGTATATTTCGAAGTCTTATGTCTGACAGTATCGTAGTGTTTCACGTTGCGCCACATTGTGTTTTGTGGTGTCGTGATGTGTGATGTATTGCGTGGTATTGTATCATGTGCCGTGTTTCACTATATAGTGTTTTGTAGTGTCGCACGTGGTGTAGTGGGACGTTATATCTGATCGTGTATTATCGTGTGCTTCATGTGGTTCGGCATAAGGTCGTGCTGCTTCGTGTGTTGCCTCGCATTTAATTTCCCATTATTCGCGTGTTGTCCTGTAAATATTATTATTATCAATATTGTATCAAAATCATTATGTCACATTTTTATTTATATTTTAAAAAAATATTTCAGATGTAACGGACAACGAATCCGAAGTTGAAGAGCCAGGTAATAATATATAAACATTTTTTGGAATATAATTCAAAAGCGTTTCCTAGATGAAGTACTTATATCCATTTCAAATGTAGGAATATTGATTTTTTTATTTAGTTCTTTCTTCAATTAAAGCTTTCACTATTCTTTTTATGTAACTGTTAATATTGAAATATGGTTTTTTAACGCCACATAAAGTTAATATAAAGTATAAGTAAATTGTTAATAGAAACATTTAACATTCGAGAAAGCCGAAGTCATCAGTTTCAAAAACTGTAGTATTAATATTTTGTAACATTCTTATTAATATGTGCTTTTTTACTGTAGACATTTATGTCATTTCATGGAAGAATAATTCAAAGCCCATAAATCGATTTAACGGTTGATTTTTTGGTTTCGATAATAGTTTAGACACATTCGTTTCTGATATAGAAACATTATTTATTAGTTCATGATTCTCAATGCATGATCATACATGAATGAGTTAAAATAATATTTCATTACTTTATGTTCTTCAAAATCATGGTCATTTATTTATAATAAGGAATAATGAAATTTTCATTAATTAATCAGTACGAAATTAATTATTACTTTAGTCTTAAAATGTTGATTAAGAATTAATAAAACGATTATTAATATTTGATCATAAATTTTTGATGATTATATCATGGCCATTAATTCATAATCAGTGATCATAATCATGAATTGACGATCATAAATTAATGTTAATTTTGAGTTAATGATTTAGAATTAATAAGTTGTTACTATTAATCCTGAATTAATGATTATGAATAAGACTTTATTAATTAATTAGCATGACTTAAAGATCCTAAATAGGGATTAATAAAGATTTATTAAATAATGGTTATGAATAAATTATCTTTAATTAATTCTCATAAACAGAGATTGATTAATTAATGATTAAGTCGTGAAGATGATTTCTCAATAGCATGATTAAAATAATGATTCCATAATTTTCGATTAATTGAATTTTTTTTTCATGGTTGATCAATGATAATCAGTCATCACTATATGTTTGCAGGTGCACCTGAAAGTAACATTAACGTTCATCCAACGTCAACTTCTGATATCAACAATGACGTTGTAGTTGATTTCACCATTGAACACAACAATGATGTTCAAGTTTCTGTGACAGTGAATGAAATAAATGATAGCACAACTCCGTTATCAGACAATGAAATACCGAGCGATGATGAAGTTTCTGCTGTTTCAAACAGTAATACACGAAATTTTATTATTATTAAAAATAAAAAAAATAAATACATAATTAAACTATTGAAAATAATTCTAAACTTAGTAATTAAATGATGAATTTAAGAATAGCAATATTCATATTTGTTATTTTCAGATATGTCTGTCGACATGGAAAATCCAATTTATCCGGAGGTACTACTTGTAGAAGGTACTTTCATAATTATATTCATAAGAAAACAATTATAAGCTTGTAACATTTGTATGAAAGACATATACAAATAAGTTATAAGACGTTGTAATTAATATTCTTGGAATGATAAATAATGAACTAACTAATGTGAAGTAACTAAAATTTCATAAAAAATAGAGTTAAATAGAGTTAAATTGGTTCGATATTTACACTACATCAAGCTGAAATTTTCGTAATTGTAAATAGTCGAAATTTTGAATCAGGATTTTGTACTTTTTAATGCTATATCTTGATTAACATTTCTTAATTACGTCGAATTTCAAAGCAATGATTACATTTTGTTCAATTTCAATGATTGCAACCTGAAAATATGTAATATTATAATCACATATATTCAAATATTATCTCAACATATGTGTCCTTAATACTTTAATGATTTTTAATATTTTAAAGGCATAATTTAATTTCATTATAATATAAATTTCAGACAATGATATTATGAATGACGCATTTGATGAACTAAACCAGCAAGAACAAAGCAATGTGCAACTACATGAATTAGAAATTGAGGTTCCGTGTATGTAATGTTTTGAATTTATTACAAAATCTATATGTATTTATATTTTTTCCAAATTATATGCAATATACAATTCAATTGCATCAAGATTGAGATTTGTAAGTTAAACTATGAACATGTTTCTCATTTTTCTAGTGCATGTTGAAGAACGGGAACCTCGAAGAAATATTCCAGAACCAAACTTCCGGGAAATGAATGCTCAGTTTGTTGCGGAATGTGTTGTTTGCTCAAATGGAGCAAATAATCTTTTTTTACCGTGCAAATGCTTAGCGACTTGCGGCGAATGCACAAACAAAATTGTTACGAATTGTCGCCAATTCTCGTACGTAGTTAACGGCATTCGATACAAAAATAATCAATTTAATGACTTACGATGTCCGAAGTGCAATTTGAAAGCTGATAAGATTATAACCGTCAGTATGTCCACTGCATAAATTATTTGTGCCTTTTTTTAATCGTCATTTGATTGAGCTTTTTTGGTTTTTATAGCGATGTTAAATATTCTTAAAAATGTATAACTCGATATTTATTTACGGCTCTTTGCCATTATATAATGTTCGTTTTTTAATGAAAGTTACCAAAATTATAAATTTTGTTAAGTTTTAATTGGTTTTAATATTGAATTCATGACAGTTTTGATTGTTACAATGTTTTAATATATAAATATATTATCATGTTTTGTATGTACAATTAAGTAAGGTTTAACAATGAGGAAAAAATGAAGCCCTTACTTAATTTGATTCAAAAAATTGTTTTGTTTTATGTTCAAATAAATTATTAAAAATCGCAGTATAAAAGTTACTCAACCTACGTTTTATTTCTTTCACTTACAACTTTATTACAAAATAAATATTTATTTATTATGTCCATTATTTAATTACAAAAATGATAAATAAGAAATAGATAAACACACAATTAGAAATATTTGTATACCATTAAGTATAACTGCCGAAAAAAAAAATTATTTAACATGAAATATTATCTCAACCAATATGAAATTGAAAGAAAATTTACAAACTGAATTTCAAAATCGAGCCAAACTGGCACTTCGGTTCTTCTAATGTTAAATCACTTTTATTTTAGCAATGTAAAATTAAACAGAATGCACAACAATGTTAAAACATGTAACATTTGTTTTAAATCAAAGTATACATATTATAATAACATAGAATGTTATAAGCGGAATTTTAATGAATTGGAAATGATATTTGTCTTTGCCAATAAAATAAATTAAAACAAAATGCGAAGTTTAATGAAAACTTATATCGTACTCATAATAATTTTATGAGTACAATTTAAAAGCCGCTCACATTGTAGTGGCGCATTCGAAAGGTAACATTATTTTGAAATAATAAAGGATGAACTTATGTGACTTAAATTGCCTTTCCTTTCTTGTTATAAAGTAATAAAACTTTTCGAATTCGCCGTAGCACTTATGGTTTTTGACATATCACCTTCTACTTCAGGCGACATCTATGGAATGTAAAGCATATTAACTTAATAAGAATATTTTTGACCATAGGTTTGTATTCAATGCAATTGTAAGTCAATGACTTATTTCCATATACAAAAGTCAATTTTGTATCAATTGTGTGTCACATTGTTTGTCATTTTTGATAAAATGATTGCTTTATATTTCCATTTTTAGATAAAATAAATTTTTAATGTTTTTGCTTTTTTTAATATAAAATCCGTGGTTTATTTATTATTTACTGTGAAAATAATATATATAGTTTTTTTTTTGTAGAAAAACGCTGATTGCATGATTGATTTTGATAAAATGAATAATAGCTTATTCAACATTATGACATTACATATTGATTAATATTAATTTTGATAAAATCAAATTATATTATTATATAATTAGGAAAAAATTTGTTCCACAAAAACATTTCTTTAGACTCTCAAAATTAGTCAAATAACATTTTTGATCGAATGCGTATTTAAGACATCGAATATTTTATGAAATGAAATTTAGATACTATGATCCATTTAATCTCATACAGTTTTGATAATATCAATATAGAAGAAACTACATATTTTTCACTCATTGCTTTTTAGACAATGAAAATTTTATCATTTCACGCAATGAGAAAGTCAAAATTATATTTTCTGAATTTTTTATAACATTTCTTCATTATTGTTATCATTTCTTCAATTGCAATATGTAGAAAATATTTTTTGATTAAATAATAGTTCAATATTACAGTGTTTTTTTTAAGTTGTTTACTGTAATGTTTTTATGAAATAAATATCTGTTAATTAATGAATGATTAAAACAAAAAAAATAAATAGAATAATATTTTTGATAAAATTAGTATTTAAAAAACAATTGTTTGATCCAATGACTTATTAAACGTTTTTAGTTTTTGAATTATGTGTGGGTTCCATAGTTTTATATAGTACATATAAATTGTTTTAAATTATGTATTATGTCTTAAATGTATTGTGTAATTCATATTTTACAGTAAATGAATTTGTAATATTTAGACATTCTTAATTAAAATTATATTTAATAATTTCATTTCTTACCAAAATAAATATTTCATAGTTTAATATTTTTAATAAAATATACGTTGTGAAAATTCACTGTAAATTATTATTAATTTTTGATAATTTAATATTTTAGATCAAATATATTTTCAATTATTTGACTTTTTAAAAAATAATCGTAGGAAATATGATATTTTTCAACCAATTTGTATTTGAGAATTTCAAATTTCAGTGATATGAACTTCACATAATTTGACATGTTTGATAAACGTTGCAAATGGTGATTTAACTTTGTAATAATACTAATTTCTTTTATATAATATGTTACATACTATTCATTACTGACTACTTCAATGATCTGTACAATGAATTCTTAGAAAATATAATTTCTATACTATGCTGTTTATCATTTATATAATTAGTTACATATCTTTTAACCAATTTTTCACCTTACGATAATAAATATTATCAAATACTGATGTTTAGGTTGATTAAATATATGATAATTTAATATTTTCGATGCAATAATTTTTCTATGATTGCGCCTTTCGGTAATACAGATATTGAATAATTAACATTTGTCGATAATTTATATTACTTGTAGTTCATATTTTTGATAAAATAACAATTTGATTAATTGATGGTTTAAATATAATAGATTTTGGATTATTGAATTTGTTCATAAAATATATAACAGATAAATTAATGTTTCAAGAAAATCATATTTTTATAGTTTCATAGGTTAGATAAGATAGTTTTTTGATAAAATGTATACCACCCATAAGAAGAACATACATGCGAAATATAATATAGAAGTAAACATATGTTAGTTGTGCATCCCACAAATTCAACCAAGCAAGGCCAATTTAAAATATCCTTAACGTTTTTGATAAAACTGTAAACCAATGAATATCTCATCAAACTTAACCTAATACGCATGTTGATTCCCAGCGACTCGTAGCCAACGGGCTACCAACGCGATATCAATATGCCGGCAAAGCGATTTTAAATACTAAATAATACTGTATAGCATAATGCTTCTATAAAATATTTTTTATTATTTAAACCTAAAGAAATAGCTGACTAAACATTACTATGCATAAGACTAAATCTATGATCGTAATGTTTTTACATGATCCTAAAGAGAAAATGTTTTCGATGTAATTGATGTAAAGTGGCTCTATGTATTAAATGTGATAGAGATATCATTATGGCGAATTCGATCTTCTGTCCGACTTTTTGAATGATTGTTCAATTTGATTTCAAATTAAAGGATGAATGTTTACATTATTTTTCATCAATGTTTGTTATTTATTTGTGTATATACACACTTTACCAATATTATGCATATTTTCACAAATAATGTCACCGGTCATTAACGATGCCTCACCCTGTATTTAGACTGCTTAGGAATTTCTATAGAATTTCTATATCTGTGGTAACGCGCCATAATCAGTTAACTGATTAAAACATGATTTTAAGATACTGACTTTCAAAGTTTTGAAATGGTTTTTTAGAATATTGTCATAATAGAATTATTTTTGCGTGATTAACTTTGTCCACATTGCAAATATATCAAGAAAGTCTTTAAAAATCACTTCACTGCTAATGGCTCGTCTTCAATAAAAATTTAATTCAAGAATTCAATGTAACTTATTTTTAAGCTTAAGGTGAAATGCTGTTCAGCTTTGACGTCTCGCATTTTTTTTTTGCAAACTCGCTTAAGAACCATAGAAGTCACCGGTATACATAAATAATTTTCTTGATACCTACTGTCAATGTGCTACTTTTCATGACCGAAATCAGCCGTAAAAGCTTCACTTTTTACGGCTGCTTTCAGTCATGAAAAGCAGCTCTTTGACAGTAGGTATCAAGAAAAATATTGTTCGATGCTTGGCGTAAAATATCTATTTTTGCTCGTACACTTATTAGTGGAAGCCGTTTTTACTGCAGATTCCACCACTCCGTGTCATACACCTACGTCTGACACTGACTTAGGAGTTAAAAGATAATTTTGAATTTCTTTTGACACAAAATTGTATGAAACATTGCCTCAAGTTTCGTCGTTTGCTTAATAATCCCAAGTAGCGTCCAGATTGTGCTCCTTGAATCATAATAACTCGGTCTTCTAATATAAATTCGTTATTCCAGTCCTCCTTAATGTGTTGAATACATTTTCTGATGTTCTGAATTTGCGAGATAAGAGTATTGTACTTTAAAATGGATATCCAGCAAAAATTTATCGGCCCAATGTGTTGTAGTCGTGATTCAGGGTTATCAATTATCAAGTACAGGCCGACAATAATTATCAAAGATATCATCAAGAAGTAACACGCTATAATGACTAATATATTAAGAAAATTTGTTATTAGTCGCTTGCTTTCTGTCGTCCAAATGCCAATAGGGCGAAGAAAATATTGATTCCACCGTAGGGAATAAATTAAATCTACTTTTAAACTCGCATTTTTCTGTTTGATTGTCATTGTTTGCAAATATTTTATATTTCTTTACACATGTTTAACTTGTAGTAACTGGAATCACAATTTAAAGCTTGACATAGTATAAACAGTTTATTTTACGAAACAAAGAAACATGGCAATAATTAAAGGTGTCATTATCTTAGAGACTCCATGATTTTAGGTGGACATTACCGAATAGAATATTTAACGTTTGAAAATAGAAGAATTACTCACGAGTTCTTACTTTATAATTAGAAAGTATAAGACATGCTGAAATAAAACTTTAATTTGAATTACAGTGTCTGACAATTTTTTTAGAAACTCAAAGTGATTAAAACTTTTCATTGAAATGAGAAATATTTTAGTGGAAGAGTGTATTATAAGTTGCTATTTTTTAGAAATATTTCAAGGCAAGATACGTAAAAATATGACTATAGAAAAAAACTAACAAAAATAAAATTAATCTGAAAAAATAAATAATTAATTAATTTAATTTTTAATTCTTTTAATTATGGTTTTATGTAATTAAACAATGAAAAAGACGATTTGAAGGTCGGATTTTATTTCTATGTGAAACTATGTATTCTACTTGTGAGTGCTATTTTCATTGCAACTTTTCAAGCGGTCTAGCGCAAATGTTAAAACTTAAAAATTGTATCTTAACAACGAATTGTAGTTTTTTTTCTTTGTATAATAACATCGGACTGTTTGAAACAGTGGTAGTACTGCGGTCGACCGATAAAGATAACCAAAATTTAACAAAGAGTTGATAAAAAACAATAGGAAAATAAAATTTCCCTAAAAAAAACAATACTTTTTTGTTGATAATCGAAAACACTAGAAAAAACGCTACCACTGCCGGATTGAACTGTGATAGATGTAACATTTTATCTCCGTGTTTATTAACAATTTCAATACCAAATTATTTTCAATAAAAATGAAAAGATTATTATAAATTCAATAATTTCAATGAAAAATTTACTTTTTCTATAGATGTATGATGGATTAATCATATCAAAGTCAGCACAAATATTTTAAGTGCAAATTTTATTTGAAAAATAAAGAATACTTTGTAAAATACACATAGCTTTAAAGCTACAGTGGGAAGGAAAAAGTTGAATGCCTTGCGCGAAGTTATGATCAATGGACTGCTTGAAAAACGTGTGCGCATTATGTTATGATCAAACCATTGATCATAACTTCTTGAAATAGTGTATTACTTAACTAGTGAAGTAAGCAGAGGCTTTTCCCACGAGTGATGCCATTCTCACGAGTGAGAAAGCCTCTGCTTGCTTCAGTAGTTGCGTCCCTAGTTTAAAAATCCGGGCCGGATTCCGGTCCGGATTTGAAATACTTAAAATTAAATAAGAAAAATTATTAAATTTGCTAAATATTATGTGAAATTTCGATTTACTATTGTATAAACATTATTTATTCAAGAAATAATAAAACAAACAATAATTTGTCTGTTAATATCTCGTGAACGGATGGACCAATTGTTGTTTCTTTTATTTTCTTCAGGGCCATGATGGCAACGATATTATAGCAAAAATTGGAATTTTATTGCTATTGTTATTTTTTTTGTATGTTGAAAAACGGCATTTTTTGGTATCTGAAAAGAGACACGGTAGTGCTGGCCGCACAAAAAACGATCGTTTTTTAACGCTCGTTTTAAAAAAAATGTAAAAAAAATGTAAAAAAAATGTAAAAAAATGTAACATTAAATGTAAATTGACACAGAAAAAAACAAATAAATTAAAAATAGAATATATTTATTTTTGCATTAATAAAAATTAATTGCGAAATTCCACTGGCAGTTAGTACTGGGCCAGTATAGACACAGTAATAATTGCCAGCCGTTGATATCTGTATGGCAGTGTATATTGGCGTTTCATCGCACTGCTGGCTCGTACTCCATTGACAACGGTCACCTAATGGTGACTGGTACAGTGCCAGTGCTAAGCCATTCGACGATTTCTTTTTAGGACACATTACCAAAGTAGAATACATCGATGAGGCAATTATATTGAAGATAATAGGATGCAACCCGTAAATTGCAACCTCGAGCAAGAACAAATTTTAATAGTAACTACAAAAGTACACCTCGCCAGGCGAGGAACAAGGCGACGTCGCCTGATCAGGCCCATATCAATGCATAGCGTTATATCCACATTAAAGCCGGCAATTCAGCAAATTGTATTTGAAATCAATTGTCTTCGTGTTTCATCTAATTGAATTGGTAATAGTAATCAGTATTACGAATAATCAATAATTGCTGGCGGAAAATAGAAAAAGGCCACATAGTTAAAGAAATCATAAATACAACCATTGCATAATATTGGCATGGCATTGACATCACATTGACATAATAGTGGTATCACATTAGTATCACATTGATAAAGCATTAGCATGTCTAAACCATTCAGTTTTGCAAAGTTAACGCTGAGTTAACTTTGGGGCAATGAGCTTTCTATGAGTAAACTTCGCGGTGACATATATTAAATTCACAGTCAAGTATTTGAATATTTGATGCTAATTAGGCTGAGAAAAATAAGAAAATTAAGGAAAACTAATACAGCTAACGAAATTGGAGGTTTGATTGAAACTAACTAAACCGATAGTTCGGTTACTAATAAAAAAAATATTATGCTATGTTTCTAACTAAGAATATTAATTAGAACTAAGAAAACTAAATATTAATTTCGCATGTAGTACTTGGTATTTCTTATTTGTGTTTTTTCTATGAAATTAACCTTTGTACTTGGCGCAGTTTTTTCAATTTCAGTGAATGTTTTATACAAATACAAATCATTTTGACCGTTTTGTATTATTAATTGTTAAATTTAACTAATTTAAAATTAGAAGTGAATTTTATATATAAGATTGTTCTTTTATAAGTTTAATATTTTTGATTTTATCTTAATTTTCTTTAACTAACGTTAAATTAATTTCACTCACACTACTGGTTAATATAAAAATTTCTAGGCTATCCTAAATTTACTAAATATTCTGGGGGAGCTGAATCCCTCCCAATTAATTTTAATAAAATTATTTCAACTGCGTGAATTTATTCAATTTAAATGTAATTCTCATACGTCTTTTTAACTCACTCAAACAAATATTATTATTAAAACAAATAAATAATTGAATGCCGAAATTGGTTTTTTGTGTCATCACCAAAACATGACATCTTAAGAGGACCTAGAGACTCAGCAGAAGATTAATGGCACGGTATTTTCATCATGACGAGGATGAAAAATGGTATATTGATAATAAAGCAATGTTATCGAAATAAATACTTTATGTAAATATCATAATTATAGTATATACTTTGCATGAGCCTTTGAACAATAATAAGATTTTTTATATTTTTATCTGACGAAATACGTCAAAAATATTTTCAATGCCAAACAAATTTATTCACCTTAAGTGAATTGCCGTATTCATTATTAATAAGAGAAACATATCTTTCCTTTTCATTCTTTAGCGGCTTTCTTTCTTATATAGGTAAGTAATATATATTTTTATCATTACATCCAAGACATATTCAAAATAAATTTATGGATTGTGTCTTGTTAAATAATTTTTTTACGAACGATTAAAGTACATTGGATTAAGAAACATTGTGATATGAAATTATTTTATTCTTAGTGAAAATTCGGTAATGTGCAAATAATTTTCGAAAATGCATAAGTATACTGTTAAAATGACATGAGCTTACATTGGTGGTATGTTTCATGCCATTCAAATTTAAAAATAATCTTAATTCTTCTCAACAAAATAGTATTTATGCTCATTCAAAAATGTTATACTCTTAAATCGTTCTGCTTTCACAATCCAAATTAATACATGGAAAGTTCAATAATTATTATTCATGTACCTTTAATTAAAAATTAACATTTTTCTTGATTTTTATTGTAACTGTTTTTAAATACAAAATCACTTTTTAAATGTAATATACATAAATATAATCTCTTCCATTTAAAAAAAAAATGGAAAATATAACAAAATCTATAAAAAAAACTAACACTAATAATAATCAGTAAGGCATATAAACAGTAACATTATGCAACTTGAATGGTAAAATTTAGAAATTACAATTTTAAGTTGCTTATTCTCTAAATTTGAAAAAGTGAAAATTCATTTCTTTTGGATCCATATTCACTTTTTTCAAAAGTTATAGTTCTTGTTCACTGAAAAAGTGAATATTCATTTATTGAAAAAGTCAGAAACAACTTATTTAAAAAAAGTGAATTTTAACTTATTGAAAGAGTGAATAATTATATATTATTAAAATGATGTTCTTTTATTATTATTATCATTGTACATGGTACTTGTGATATTTTATCATTTGAGTAGTAATATTTTACTATTTACATAGTACGATTTTCAACATGAAAAATTACTATGTAAAAAAGTAAAAATACAATATAAAACATAGCAACTAGCAGAGATGGGCAAACGCATTACTCAATTAAACCATATATTTAATAATTATTAAAAATAATACAATCAACTAGTTAAAAATTGTTTATTTATTTTATAAAAAAGACAATCTTCAACTAAAAATGCTAGTATCATAGTTATTATGGTAAAAAAGTGAAAATATGCATTTTAATTCAGAATGTAATTGAAAAGTAATTGATTTTTTAATTAACCATTACTTTTGCAAATGAAATTAATGTATAAATTCAAAATTAAGAAAAGTAAGATCATAATTAGAATTATTTGATTATTCGACTATAAAATTTGCTAAAAAACAAAAAAGTTTTCAATAATTTTTAAAATGTATAATATTTTTCCAATTTTTAAAATTCAATATAACTAATTGGGTAATTATTTTTGCCAATCTCTGGCAACTAGTAAAAAATATTTGAATAAATATATATTTATCATTGCTTATTGTAACAGTTAATTTGTTTAACCAAAAATATGATTTTCATTTGAAACATAGTAAAAGTTCATCACATTCATACTATTTCTTAATATTAAATTCGTCTCAGTGTAGAATTAATGTTATCCCGTATATTAAACAGCTATCACAACCATCATTTAATAGCATCATTTAATGATGAACTTTTTCTAGTTTATGAATATATGTTTGAATAAATAATCCTATACCATCATTTCCATTACATCTGTTCTTTGTCATAATATAGTTTTATTTATAACGTTTTAAAAGAAGTATCTCGGTTTTAAGATATCTCTAATACAGCGTACGTAGAAAGCGAAAAAGAGCCGCGAGGCTACTACGGAGTTCTTGCGAACGATTCATTTTCATGAGTGATGTGACAGTTGCGTGATAGCGATAAGCAATCGACCCCTCAGTGTGCTCGGTGTCCGATCGAATAAATTCAATCGGCGTAACACGTTACACCACTTAGGCGCAATTCAACGGCGATACGCTCGGCCGATCTTCCCCGCCACTCTTCGCCTGAACATCACACGTGCAACGAGAGAATATTGCCGAAAGTTCGGCCACCATTTCAACTCTTACGTTCGATTAATGTGATCGGATCAGTTAACTAATGCATTTTTGCATTTTTTTTAATCCGAACACTTTGTTCTTTTACAGTCATTTATTTAAAACGATATACTCGTAATTTTGAAGTTCAATTCCAAAAAAATGGAAGGATTGAAAAATGTTTTAAATAATTTTATTAAGTCCGAGGGATTTTTTTTGTTTTCCAGATGGAAATTTCAGTATTCCGCCATAAATGATAAATGACCCAAGCACGGGCCAGCATTGGCAATCGGGAGTCGACAGCCAATGCTGCCGCAATACTGGTTATTTTTGCATGCCGTTCATTGTCATAATAACTCAAACAGCCCAACTCTGGACCAGTATTGGCAATCAAAGATCGGCAACCATTACTGGCCCAGCACTGGCTATTTTTACGCCAGACTATTCTTTAAATAAGTCACATAAAGCAACTATGGCCTAGTCATGATAGACAACAGAAGTATATTTTTCCATTTAGATAATTATACTTAAACGTGTAATACGAAATTTCCTTTAAAAATTGCAACTATTTACAAATTATTGTAAAACTGGATTTGGTATGTTTATATATACTTAAATGATAATATGATAAATTATTATAACTGATACGTATAACTATTTCTGAGTCGTTGTTAATTACTATTATTAATTACTAATTAATGAATATAATAATTTATTTATTACTTAATTAACTAATAAGTATTTTACGAAACTTATTTATATATTTTTATAGAATATGTTATTTTCATAGTAAATGGTACAGTGTTAAAATTTACGACTGATATTTTGCTAAATTGTTTAATTTACTAAACTAATAATGGAAATGCCTATTTGTGTCACCTCATTATCAAAAATATTTCTTTTTAACTATCGGCGCAACACTGGCCCGGTATTGGTTTCGGTATAAAAAATTTAAGAGAATGTGTTCATGTTATAAGTCGAGTATTTTTGAAGGCGCCGTGGAGTAGGGGTAAAGTACG
>JABFPJ010003690.1:0-15496 GCA_022817425.1 Gryon sp. ZL-2020
AGTGGGAGAAGTAGGGACTTTTCCAACAAGCGTGTGATGAGTTTGAGTAGTCCCTACTTCTCCCAAATGTAAAGTACTATATTTTTTCTTACGAGGAAGGGTAAATTGCTTATTTCTCCCATTGCTTTGAGTTGGAGAAATGCTCACTTCTCCAACGCAAGACAGTGGGAGGAATAGGCATTTTTACCCTCCGAGTAAGAGAATTTAATCTACTACCCAAGGGTAGAAAAGGCAACTTTCTTCCCTTGAGATAAAGCCTTCGGGAGCAAAAGCGTGCAAGATCGTCTATTTACGCCAGCAAATGATCGTTTACGTACGTCATACGAAAATAACATACAGCCAGATAGATGGCGTTAAAAGATTTATCGCCCAATAAACAATTGTCCTCTAACTTTTTCAAATAAATATTTGCAAACTCTTCCTGCATTACAAACAATAATTGAAGTGCTACATATGAGTAAATTCCATTTTTCTAATATTTCTTAATTATATATTTGATTGTCATTATTACCTTGTTGCATCACATTCGAATCATCACCATAATCTGCATTCTTTCCAGAAGTTACTTTATTGTTCGTATCTGAAAAATGTTATCATATAATCATTAATACGAACTATTATTTTTTATTTTTTAGACAAATGTCACGTTTAAATGGAACGATATATTATACCTCGAAATTCACGATAACGGCTCGATTCGATGGATCTCTTTAAAGAAGAAGGTTCAGGAAAATTTTTTTGCAACAAATCTTTATCTAAATCATCAAAAGTACATTCGCAATCATTATCAGATTCAAATTATATTTGAAGCGCTATACATAATATTCTATTCTATTTTTTTTAATTGTGCTGTGAAATTGTGCTATTTTAATTGTCTGTGAAATCAACATACGTCTTTCCAGAAGAAGCGTTCTTGTTCAAGTCTGTAAATTTATATTAATTTTTAAGATAATCATGAGTCAGAATTATCATTTTCTATTTTGCACAAAACGTGTAACGTTTAAATAAACGAGAATTTAATACCTCGAAAATCACGATCACTGCTCGATCCCAATAACTTTTTTGGCGAAGAAGGTTTAGATGAATTCTTGCGCAACAAATCTGTATCTAAATCATCAAAGGTACAATCTCAATCATTATCAGATTTAAATTATATTTGAAGTGCTATACATAATATTCAATTTTATTTTTTTTTAATTTTTTCGAATTATATTTACCATTAAAACGCTGCATTGCATTAGAATCATTACTATAATCTGAGTCACCTGTGAAATCAACATACTTCTTTCCACAAGAAGCTTTCTTGTTCAAATCTGTAAATTTATATTCATTTTTAAGATGATCATGAGTCAGAATTATCATTTTCTATTATGCAGGTAACGTGTCAAGTTTAAATAGACGAGAATTTAATACCTCGAAAATCATGATCACTGCTCGATCTCAATGACATTTTTGGCGAAGAAGGTTTAGATGAATTTTTGTGCCTCTGGATCATCTATAGAGATTATGATATTTAAAATCAAGACACATTAATTGAAGGTAGATTATTTTTAAGACAATATTATTAAACAATTATTACATCTTCACTAATTATCATATTTATGTACATACGAGGTGTCCCAAGAGCGTAGAAATGTTCACATTTCACATACATTTTATGAAAAAAAAATGCACCCACATTTTTTATTGCAGATTCAAATTCTACGCCTCAAAATACGAAAGTTGATTGTCAATTTCAACGTTGGTTTTGATTTCAACGAGGTTTTATTTGACTTTTAATATTTAGAAGAATAAGTTTTTCAAGACATACAATTAAGAAGAATTAATATAACTTATATTGATCTTTGTAGGAAAATTATTATTCTTGATACTGAAAATACGAATTTAATTTCAGTTGGACTTTCCAACTGAAATTAAATTTCCAAAAATAGTTTATATCAAAAGGACTTCATTCAAATTAAGAGGAAACGTGTATCTAATTGTATGAATCTACATTATTTAGTACCGAGCACAATGAAAAGTGTGAGCATGGCCATTGTTACAAACTAGAACCAAATATAGAAGAAGGAAAGGAAAGCACAATTAATTCCAATCAAAGAAAGTTATTTTAAAATGTTTTCATTGTTATTGTTTTACAATCTCATTTACAGATTTTATTAACAAACTTAATTTTTACTATAAGATTTGTTACCATTTTGAACAATAATCATTCGCGTTATGTATAAAATTACTTCATATCCGTATTGAAAGTTAATTAAAATTTCGAAATAATCTTATTTTCTTCCATTTTAAACTGCAGATGAAATGTAGGATCTACGTTACGGACAGTGATAGCATTTCTAAAGTGATCGTTTTAAGTTGACACAAGTGAATATCTCGAGAAATATGCATCCTACGAAAAAAATACTTGAGATAAAAAGTTTAAGGATCGCATTTCAGATCTGATAGCTAACACTAGGTTTAGAATTGGAGTAATACTTGAATTTATTTTAACGGTACCCACAGTGATTACCATACTCCAGACGTTCCAGACGATTGTACATGTGGACTTCGATTGTACGTTCTTCTTTACTTTCAGATCTCGTAGATTAAACATAATTTTATAATTCTAACCTCTTTATTTTAAATCTTTCACTTGTCACGGACACATATCTAGTGTTCACTCTCTTTTTTATTTCAAAATTTTCGTAAAGCTTTATATCCGGCAATTTAAGTCTAAGTTACTGTAACATTTTATGCACTGAATGCTTTATTTGCAGAAAAGAAAACTAAAATTATTTAAATTTACGGCGAGGCTGCAAGATATGTGGACAATGCTGTTGCCCTTTACGTCGAAAATTTTCATCGGGGCCACAAAGTCGTGCGACTATTCACCGTGTTGTTAAACTATTTATTACGGAAGGAAGCTTCATGCCTTACAAATGAACTCGTAGAGCAACTGTAAAGCAGAATCAAATTGCAGTACTAGCCGCAGTGGCTTATAATCCACATGTGAGTACCCGAGAAATATCTCACCAATCAGGAATCGCTCGTACAAGTGTTATGGCAATACTGCATCGTCATAAATACGATCCCTACCATATCTCAATGCATCAGGAACTTCATGGGACTGACTTTCAAAATGGAATTTTGTAATTGGGCACTCGTGTAATCATGACGACACACGCAATTCTTTTGCCGAGTAATGTTTTCCGACGAGTCAACGTTTATGAACCATGCGGAGGTTAATCGTCACGAGCATCAGCGTCCGTGGTGTGTTAACGTTTGGTGCGCCTATAATACCGCCGGTATTATAGGCGACAAAGTAATCGGCCCTTTATTTTTGGAAATTATCTTGAACGCAGAAAAATATCGTAACTCACTGCAAGATGAGTTACCGATTTTGATGGAAGATGTATCATTTGCATTACGACAGAACATGTGCTTTCAATATGATGGTTGTCCGGTACATTACTATGTGAATATTTATTATTATGAGTAAATGTTTAAATTAATTTTAAGTAAATATTGCATTTAAGCCAGTGTTTCTAACTATGAGCCTCGTGTACTCAAATTTTATGCTTGGGAAAATTTTGATTTTGACCAAAAAAATATTCCTGAAAAGTTATGGAAGTGCTCATGTATATATATATGTGGGATTGTTTGGGTACCGGGCGCTGAGATTGGGTGTTTCCGGGGTGGGGAGACGCGGCGCGTGGTGCTAATTAGTCGAATAATGAGAGCGAGTCAGTTTTTGGAAGAGCAATGGCGAGCATAGGTCAAAAAGAAAGAAAGTTATTTTGTGAGAAGAAAATATAATAAAATATATTGAATTATTTTAATAGACAGAATTATTGAGTTAAACCCACAATCCAAAACCTACAATATTGGGGGCTCAACCAACAAAAACTCAGAACTCAATTAGTTGGTGAAATTGAAATTTTTGAATGTATAAAGTGAAAAAACGTGCCTATGTTCAAGTGGAGTTTCAGACCGAAAGTCTGTAAGTTAATGGTCTGGATCTATTTATAAAAACTGTAAACTCAAAACAGTGCCATTGCTTCGATATTTTTATCGAAAAATAAGAAAAAAAAGGAGCAACAAAAACAAAAAAAGGGAAAAGACATTTTCAAAGATGGACGATCTCCCTAAACAAACGATGGCGGCCTATTGATCGATGTTCAACGGTCAGCTCAGGGACTTGTTGAAAGCAAGGGGCCTTTCGATTTCTGGCAACAAAAGTGATTTGGTGGATCGGTTGATGGCTGATGACGAGAGGATTCTTAAACCGAGAGAAGATGAAATCGTTCAGACATCGGAGGAACCGGCGAACCGGCATGCGCTGATCGACTGCGCACTGTTGTCGAACGAGGAAAACGGCGAAAAGATGATTTCCCAAGATGGCGAAACTACCGAAAAAGTGCTTGTTTCATATGGAAGCACGCATGGCTTGCTTGGTGCGAGCAGAGGTGTGCGGAGTGGTGACGAGAGGGGTCATGGTAGTCAAGGAAGGGACGAGAAGTCTTCGCTGGAGAGGGGTCGACGCGACGGATTTTAGTTAACGGATTTTTTCACGTGCCCGTGGCAAAAGATAGCCAGAAATATACATCCTTCATTATACTTGGCGGTTAATACGAATTTCTCAAAGTTCCATTCGGTCTTTGCAATTCGCCGGCTATTTTTCAACGATTTGTAAATCGAGTTTTCCGCGAATTGATTAAAGATGGTGTAGTTTTAACGTATTTGGATGATCTGATAATTCCGTCAGGCGATATTGAGGAGGTATAGTTAAGTTGTTTAAAGTTTTGGATGTGGCTGAGAAAGCAGGATTGAGATTTAATTGGAAAAAATGTAGATTTTTGTATAGTAGAGTCAAATACGTCGGTAATGTGATCGAGAATGGACACATAAGTCCATCACCAGATAAAATAAGATCTGTTATTTTATTTCCCGAGCCAAAGAATGTTACTAAATTACAATCATTTTTAGGTTTGACCGGATATTTCCGCAAATTTGTGTATAACTATGCAGCCATTGCTCGTCCACTCACCGATTTGCTTCGTGGCGAGAACGAATTCGTGTTTGGGGCCGAACAGAGGGCAGCATTTGAGAAATTGAAGGCTAATTTGTCAGAGAAACCAGTGCTGACGCTCTACCGAGCAGATGCAGAAACTGAGATGCATACGGATGCTTCGAAGATGGGCATCGGGGCAATTTTGCTCCAAAGAAGTTCAGTTGACAATCAACTCCATCCAATTTATTTTTACAGTAAGAAAAATAACCGAAATGAAGAGCGCTACTCAAGTTATGAGTTAGAAGTGATGGCAATTGTGAAAGCTTTTGAACGATTCCGATCATACCTGCTAGGTATAAACTTCAAGATTGTGACAGACTGTAAAGCTTTCTCATTGACGATGAAGAAGAGGGACCTTAATTCAAGGATCGCCCGCTGGGCTCTATACCTCGAGTCTTATCGTTATGAGATAGAACATCGCGCTAGAACGAAGATGCGGCATGTCGACGCATTAAGTCGGAATCCAATCGCCGACTGTTATGTTATTAACAGAGACGATACGAGTATGATCGCCAGGATCAAGAAATTGCAACGTGAGGATCCAGCGATAGTGCGATTGTTAGCTGAGGTTCAGAAAGGAGAGGATAATAGCTATTGCATTCAGGGAAGACTACTTTATAAAGAAGATGCGGGAGCAATTCGTTTGGTGGCACCATTAGCCAGTCAGAGAGAAATCATACGAAAAGCTCATGAACATGGTCACTTCGCAGTTGTCAAAACCGAAGCCATGGTCTACATCCCTGGTCTGCGAGATAAAGACGAAAAAGTGGTCAAGAATTGTCTACAGTGTATACTGGCCGAGCGGAACTCTGGTAAAGGAGAGGGATTTCTCAATCCATTGGAAAAAGGATCGACGCCACTGGAAGTTTTCCACGTTTATCACCTGGGTCCATTGGCATCAACGCGAAAAGCCTACAAACATTTGTTGGTGGTCGTAGATGCTTTCAGCAAATTTATTTGGTTGTACCCAACAAAATCGACCACTACAGGAGAGGTAATTCAACGACTTCGCAAACAATCGGTCATATTCGATATTTTTATTTTAATTACTCAATAATTTGAAATAGACGACTCCTTCCTTGCATTACGTTTGGGCGAGTTATTCTTCGGTACCTCGGAATTGCAGTCGTCTATATACATAAGTAACATCAACAAATTAATTTCTGCTGTAATGTGTAATTAAATTAAGTAATTTTAAATTATTATTGGCACGCGCATATCGAAGGTACTTCTTGGAGTTAGTCGTAAAGTCGTTAAATAGTGAGCTGCTAATCATTAGTTGTTAAGTAATTCTCATCGCAAAACATATAATCAAGGCGTTTAGAATTAAATCATAATCCACGTCTTATTGAAAGATCCGAGATAAGCACAAGATACATCACACTATTGGAGTTCAGTACCGATGCACGGCGGATAAAAAAAAAGAAAAAAGGAGATACACGTGATCCAAAAACTTGTACACGTGCAATGGTGTAAAGTTGTAATTTGTCGCAAATATGAGTAAAATGAGGCAGCAAGTGTTGCTTCAAGTACAACAGAACGACAAACTGTTTTTTTCACTCTTTTTTTCTATCCTATTAACGTCCGAAAATTCTTCGAACATTTGTTTTCCAATTTTTTGCAGTTCAAGATGGTGGAACGACACACCTTGAATGTGCAATAAATGAACGACATTCTAGGAAGTCAAGGCTTATCGACGAAAAAACTAGACCTAGTGAGACGAATACAGGAAGCAAATTTTGATAGTTCATGGCTGGAAGAAATCTGGTCCAACAAAAGTTTACCGAGAAAACATAGAGGAGAAAGCAGTCATAATCGACACAACCAGGATGGATCAAGTGTTTTTCCAAGATAGAAGTTATTGTTGGGTGCAGACTTTAGATGAACTTCTTTCAGGGTGATAGAGGATTTATATCGCTGTTGATTATGATTATTGCGGAAGAAGTACAAGAAATGAGAAACATTGCGATTAACCAATTACAACACGTAGTGTTACTGTTTAGTTTTTATTTTTATTTTTTTTATATTTAGTGCATGTTTAACTTTAAGGTGGTTCTTCAATTCTGCTACACTGGAGTTTCGTGTCTTTTGAAATTATAAATTATTGATAAAGAATTTAACTGTACAAAATATGACATTTCATTCTTTAATTCTGAGAGAATATTTTTGTGAAAGAAAAGTCTAATTTTGTTGCTGTTGTTGTTTGCTTGTGTTGTTTGTACTTTTTCCTGTGTAACATTCACCTTATTTTCCAATCTCCTATATACTTCAAAAAACGTGGGAGATTACGGAGCAAAAAGTAAACAACAAAATTCTAATTTTCTTTCACCGAAACGTACTCCCAGGATCAAAGTATAAAATGATATATTTTATAAAGTCAAATTATTTCTAAATAATTGACAATGTCAAAACACACTATCTACGACATAGCAGCATTAAAGATTCGGCTTAAGGGATGTGTTAATTACAAAAAACATCTTCTGCAAAACGGTCCAAGAGTCCGGGACTTGACAGTATTTCCAAGAAATTATAAGTTTGCTATATCTTATATGCTGGAATGGTACAGTGAACAAGGCGGGTAGATTAATTTTTTAGAAAGTCGGGATTGATTCTCGAGTATTCAAATTTTGTCAATCAACAAATTAAAATTTAAAAAATAGCATATGAATTATTCCACTTTAAAGTAATTCGTTGTATAAAATATTACCTTGTTCAGAAAAAAGACTGCCTTTTTTTAGCAATTCCTGACTTCTCTTCCAATCAACAGAGGATTTAGCTATCATATTTCCTATAATTGTATAAAATTAATAACGCATTTAAAAAAGATAATAGGGGAGAGTTACCAACGTTGACACGTGCCCACGATTAGTGCGATTTGTTTAAAATAGTATATTTCTCATCTAGGGAGAAAAGTTGCCGATTGTAGATGAGGCTCCTGCCGAAGGTGAGTGCACACGAGTCGAATCGGCAATTTCTTCCTAGTTGAGGACAATATTTTTTCTCACCAGTGAATCGAAAAGGTCTTTTCTTCTTCGAAAAATGGGATAAAATTAGCATTTTCCCTCCAGAAGGATGGAAAGTAACTATAGTGATGGAAAGTAACTAGAGTGATGGAAAGTAACTATTTAAAAAAAATTTGTTTCACTTATTTAAGTTATACAAACTTTCCCTCTCGAGGGAAAGAAAGTGCCACTTCCGTCCCACTTTTGAGGGAAGAAAAGATGTGTTTTCCATTCACGTGTGAGAAAAAAAAAGTTTTCATACATGGACAGTAAGATATTCATTTTCATTTTACATTATTATAAATATCCTATTTCATTTCATTACAAAATTTATTGATTTATTTGCAAAAGTTATAAGTTTCTTCTTTCGCGAATACGTAAGGTTGTTCTTCTATCACAGCAAAAACAAATGTTTTAATTTAAACGCTTTTGTAGCAGTTTTTAAAACATTTGGAAGTGTTTTAAGTTTTAACCTATCTTTTTAACATTGGACAAAACGTCTAAGTGTTTTAAAATAAAACACTTCTTTTTATAGTGATATTAATACACTGAAGTTAGTGTCTGTTAAACGACAAAAAAAATAAACGACAAAATTCAAGTTTTTTTTAACCTATGCCTTGATTAACATGAGCCCTATCCTCCTCATGTTAAACTTAACAACTGTATCTTTTTTTTCTCCCTTAGTTATTCGGCAACCTACCCCCAAATTTTGCATACATGTTAGACGACTTTGGATCTATAATCGATCAAAATATTTCTTAATTCCTTCGTTTCATTGAAATCGAATGATCCACTTTAAAGAAGATAAAAAAGATATCTATAAAAGGCCACGAATTCGCCTGAATACAAATTCTACTTCAGAAGTTATTACATTTCATTCCTTGATGATCAAAGTAGCGAAATATTCACAGAATTATTTAATAAAAAATGTAAATGTGATATTTATTTAATTATTAATTTTAACAATTTAAGCAGTCATAAAAATGTTAATACACGAAACGAATATTTAAACTATTATATTTTTTTTGTATTGAATTTGTATAATTAAATATGATGAAAATAATTTGCGTGTTAACATTTGATTCAGATTTAAAAAAAACATGTATTTTTTTTAATTTAACATATAGCTAAATGATTATTTGTTATGTGTCTATTTATAAAAAAAGAGTTTCTATAACCGACTCCTGCACTTTAAGGAATTAATGAATAATATAAATACACGCATAGAAATAGGTAAGTAAATATTTCTGAGAATACGAGTAATTGTGTGACAGTATCTATTTTTGAGTAAAATTTAAGAATTTTGTGTAAAATTTGCACAAATTTGATGAATTTTTACGAAATATTGATGAATTTTTACTAAGTTGCTCAGTAAATTTTAACCTAACCCATATTTCACGCTGTCATACTTTAACTAACAAAGAAACAACGTTACCGACAGTCAGTCGAGTTAGCCGCGACCGTAAAGTATCTCGATATCTCATTAGGAAACAGCAGATATCGAGTTCGAAACTCAGAGAGGGAGTTTTTTTAAATGTTGAATTCTATTTTACGAAATGAAAATAGTAAAATTTACATAAAATTCCACTGTCACACAATTACTCGTATTTTCAGTAATATTTACTTACCTATTTCTATGCGTGTATAAATTTATAATTTAAATGAATCGGTGTTATTGAGTTTCACTTTATCGGTATAGTAAGTGCCGATAAGTTGGTAGGAGTTAAATAAGGAATAAAAAGAACTTTTCGTTTTCAAGTGGGGTTGCAGACCCACAATTCGGCGGTCAACATTTTAACATTTGATACTTAGTCTTTTTATATCTATAGTCACTCCTACAATGTGTCATTACTCTAAGCTAACTTCATGCGTAATAGTTATTACTCTGTGCCAACTTCAAAGAAAGTTTTGCTTTTTAAGAATTGAATGATGATGATGATGTTGATTGATGATGATCGATCAACGAAAATTTCATGTCTCAATAAGTAACAGAAATCCGAATTAATATAATTTATGTATATCGAAAAACTGCATTTTATTATGTTATTATTGATTTATGAGATAAAAATTACACGGTCTTAAAGTGTGATTATTGCAAGGTTGAGGTATTCTGCGCTCATATGATAAATAGATTGGTAAAAAGTATCAACGTTATTTTGTTAGATAAATAATGGTGTAGTCTTGTATTGAAGCGTCCGCAATATATGCGTTTGTTAATAGATTTTTAATTTTACATGATAATTTGTTTAAATTATATAACAGAAAATAAAAATTGTGTCAACGTGAGGTACTCTCCCTTATACAAATCTGTTCATAATCACGCTTTGAGTTACCTTTCTTTGAACATGCCATACGTCGTTCACATTTCGGGGTATCTTTTGGGCTATCAGGCATAATCATAGTCCCGTCAATAGCAACTTCGACGTTCTCCAATTTCTGCAAATTTTCTATTGAAATAAGAGCAAAATAATTGTGATTGAAAATAAATGCTTTGAATGTTAAGAAAATTGTGTTGACAAATGAAATCTTGAAAGATTATATTGTAGTATAATATAATATAATATATAGTATATATATTTAGGTATATAAATATATCTAATGCAAATCATAATTTAAAGAAAAAAATCGATTTAAATCACACATAAGGAAGTTTGATCATGGAGTAGAACACAAGTATCTATTTTAAATTTTGCACTTATTAGTTTCCCATTAAAATATACTCTTGTTAAATCCAATATAAACAATTCATTTTTAACATATACATCAAATAAGAATAGACAAAAATGTATGCAAAATTTAAAGTATGCTTTCTGCATTAATTATTAAAATATAACACTTTGAAATTTGAAATATTTGAATATTTAAATATTCCATTTTTAAAACGAAATATCATAAAAATTTTAACGTTAGGCATATCTGAAAGTATGCATAAATAGTCCTTATTAGTTAAATTATTTAAATACAAAATTTCAAAATTTTATCTTGGATTTTTTCTAACGCTCGAACCTCCTTAAATCAAATTTAAGTCTAATTTAAATCAAAAAAGGAAAAATATAAAGGATTGACATAAGTTAAAGCGTTTTGGAGATTATTTATCGATTATCTGTAAATTAGAATTATTTTTGTTCATGTGTTTTGCTTCTTTTCATTGGCTGAATGATTAAGAGGATGGACAAGTGCTGCTACACCGGAGTTAGTGTCTTTTTGATTTACACAAATATTATGATTTAAATTAAAATATGTGTAGGTACTCGGTGTTCTTGAATAATTGGAGACATTTTCATCTATAAAAAATAATTTTTCGTTGTATAGAATAAGCAAAAAACATGAACAAAAAAATGATAATGCAGATTTATATTTTAATTTGTTCACGTTTCTTTGAATAATGCATGTAAAAACATAAAATTTTCTTTCACAGTTTAATTCTCCCATTCACACACAGTTAAACAAATGATACATACAAACAAAAATACAGTAAAGATTACTATTTTCAGAGGTTAAAATATGGACAACTTTTTCAATTGGTTAATTCAACCATATCAAAACATTAAATATTAATTTGGCGTGTACATTTTTTTATTGGTATTTCTTACTACCATCAAGTTAAAATCAAATTTTAAACTGGTTAAATTTAAAAAGTAGAATAGTATTTTTAAATGAAATGTTTAACTTAAATGAATTAGTTAATTTCACTGACACAGCAGTATTGACACCTTTTTACATTAATATATTTTAAAACGGGGAAGGTTACAGAGCAAAAAGTAAACAACAAAATTCAATTTTCTTTCACCAAAACATTCTCCCAGGATCAAGGAATGAAATGACATATATTTTAAAGTTCAATTCTTTATCAATAATTTATACTTTCGAAAGACACTAACTCCGATGGATCAGTATTGAAGAATCACATTAAATTCACGATATACGCGAAAATTTCTCGTTGGAACAAAAGAAAACAAAAGACAACCTGCCTCACTCTAATTTTGCACAGCAAGCTCTATTTTTTATTTTTTTTTAATAATTTTTCAGAGCAATCACGAGAAAAACCAAAAAAAAGGAAAAACAAAAAAGAGACAAGAAAAAAGGGAAAAAATAAAATTAAAGAAAAAAGGGAAGAATATGAATTTGTTATTTTCGTCCATTTATATTGTCCACATATACCTTCATTGCCAGCCTTCCTTTTATTATGTATTCCTGTTTTCTTCTTTTGATCCATCTTCTTTTTCTTTTCGGCACGCCTTTCTATATTTCCTGAAATGCTTGGTCACGATGCACTTGGTTATGGCGATTGGCGACAAGAGTTTTCGACTGTATTCCAAAAGAGAAAAAGTAGTCCTACAGAGAAAAAGTAGTTAATACGTGTGATTGGAGGCTTTACGTATCGAATGAATCGAGATATCATCATGGCGATTTCGACCCGCTTTCTGACTTTCTGATTGGTTGTTCAATTTCATTTTTATTTAAAAAGAAATTATGAATGTTTAATTTTATTTTGAACCAAGCTGGTTATTTGAATAATAATCTATTTTATCTTTTTTGCATCTACTTTTGTATAAGTTTGCTTAAGATATGGAGTTACATATATTTTTAATTTTATGTTATTATGTTATTAGTCCATTTAATGGAAATCAAAATATTAAGATCAAGTATCACTTAATTATTAACACTAATAATAGAAAATTAAAGTTATTTCGTATAAACAAATTCGCGTTAATTAATTTTTTATCACAACATTAATAAAATAAGTAAATGATACTTTAAATTAAATAATTGGAAAATAAATGTTAAAAGAAATTGTATAAAAAATGTCGATAAAACATAATGTCGATACATTTATTTTGGCGGCAATGTTACAAGAATTAAAATACAGAAGTGTGATAAAAATTCTAATAAATGGCGATTTTGAAAACAGCGATGTTGAATATTATAAAAATATAAAAAACGATGTTAGAAAATAATGAACTAATAAATGGAATTTATTTTGTATTTGTTTTTAAATTGACTTATTTAAATAAATATATTTATAAATGTTAATAAATAATCAGAATATACATATAGTTTTTGCATTATCATATATTTATTATAAGCATTTTACAATATAAGTAGTTATACATTTTGCAATAAAAACTGGCTAGATTCATTTAAAAAACGAGGCTAAAAAATTAATTGGGTTAATATTAAGCGTTATTCGACTTCTAAGAAACTCTCTTTTTTAACCATTGCGTTAATTTTTATACTTTAGTTTTTATTTTTTTCTTTACTTTTCTCTTTTCATTTTATCTTTTTTTTCGTTTTTAGCTGAAACGATAAAGGTAATTCAAGCGTGACCTAAAGACGAATTGGACTATTCGTTATATTTATCGAATTTTAACATTAATCCAATTCATTATGTCCGTCTTAAAAAATGAAATTCTTATCGATTATTCTCTTATAGACGAAAATATATCTGAATATATATACAGAATATATATTTTTCATATATAAAAGAGGAAAATAACTATTTCCTCACTCGAGCGGTAAAAGTAGTTACTTTTCCCACTTTCGTAAGGAAAAGTACTCAACTTTTGAGCTCAGGAGATTCTTTTCTCACTCGTGTTAAATAAAGTATTAATTATTATTACTACCAATAAAAAGATTTAATTACGAAATTACGTCAATATTATATTCTAAATAATTTTGAAATAAATGAAAATAAAACAAAATGAAAAGTACATTAATTGACGTTCGTAGAAATCAAGAAGAAGTTGATTTTGAATCAATCGAAAATATTTTTTCCTTCATCCGCGGAGTCACGGAATATCTCGAAAGTGTTGGCAATTTTCATTGGTGTTGTCCTTATGTCACGAATCGACGTCCTATTTACATAAATAAGATAATTGTCTCGCAAAAATAGCCATTTTATTTTGTTCAATCTGCAATATAAATACAAAATTAGATCACATTTTTATTTATTACTTGTATTTATTTCTTAAACAATGTTAATTATGAAATATTTGTTGATTGCTTATATTCTTATTTTTAACTATATAACCCGTACGGAAAATGTCAAAATATGTGTCAAAATATATAACTTTTTGCCGCTAAAATATATTTGAAAATATGTTTCAAATATATTTTTTTATATGTAAATATATTTTTGCAAATATTCTACAAACATATTTTTACTTATATTTTTACAAATATATTTCAGAAATATATTTGAAATATATATTAAATATATAACTTTTTGCCGAAAATATATGTGCACATATTCACATATATTTTTGCATATATTTCGAAATATATTTTGTTCCGTTACGGAAGAGAAACTTATGTAACTGTCATTTCAAAAACAATTTAAATGCATTCTACAAATTGTAAATGCACTACATTTTAAAAGTTGAAAATGCACATTGTTGTTCAAGCTTTTATTGTATTTTCATCAATTGTTCAAAATTCTGTCATATTACCAAAATTTAATGACAATTTTTACTTGTCAACAAAATTTTAATGTTTTCAATACCAAAATATATCGCTCACTTTATTCTTAAATTCACCCTATCTCGATCAACTGTAGCTGGTGTCAACTATTTCACTGATTAGCAGTCTGTTTTGTTAATTCTATCTTCATTCTGCACAATTTTGAATTAAAAGCACTGTAAAACTTCTATTTTTCGAAACGTTCTACAAGAATTAAACGTTCTACATAGAACGTATACACGTGTTTTTAATGTTTAAAATGTTTTTTTGGAAACGCATTATACGTTTTTTTAGAGAAAACACTTTAAAACGTTCTAAAAAAGCTTCAAAACCGTTCTGATCAGAACGTTTGTATTTACAGTGAGGTTACGGTTCTTTGTTATTGCATTACGAAATGACATATGATATCGATTGTTACCAAAAATAATAGAAGATGCGTATGGTAATCAGATGGTAACTCATATTTAACAGATTATTATCGATTGCAAAAGTAGTGCTACATTCATATGGTAAATGATCTTTTAATCAATAATCTGTCAATTATCGACAACTATCTGAACTCTAGATGCGCCATCTGTTATCATTTCTGATTGCAACCTACATGATACTTTATTTCGTCATACAAAAACAAAAGAGGATAGTAATCTCGTAAGTAAAAATATACAAATGGAGATTCAAGTAGCGTGCAAAAGAGAAACCTTCTAAAGAGAAACCATATTTGTGGACAAAATTCGACAAGAATTGACGCTTAGTTTAAAGTAAAAACAAACATGTTCCGATAATTAATATAAAATTAGTGGTGAGTATTACATGATTTGTCGTTGTATTTCTGGTTTTTTATTTTATTATTGATGTTAAATTGTACAAACTGTTCAATTTGTTTTGTAACGGTAGTTACGGATCCGCGGAACTATTGCCGAGCGAGCGACTTATTAATTAGTTCGCCGCTCTTAATTAGGCAGCACCTGACGGGCGGGCTGAC
>JABFPJ010003691.1:0-15494 GCA_022817425.1 Gryon sp. ZL-2020
GTGCGTCATCCATTTGCCGTTGAAAGCTCGAATCGATCGCGGAAATTGGCTAAGAAATATTGGCGCAAAAGGAGGCGGAAGGTTATCAATTGAATTACAAGCTTGGGAACTTGTAACTCGAAAATTGGCGCGGCAAATTGGCCACTTCTTGCGGGGTCCCAAAGTTTGCTTTTCTTGGGTACTCGCGGGGGGAGGGGGCGCATCAACATTAACATCAAAAGCGTCGATAATGCGCCGCGCCAACTCGCGCAGTATTCGAGATTCATTTAGTGCATTATTAAGCACATTTCAAAATCAAACGCGATGTTGAGTGGAAAATTGAGCGACTCGTTGATAAGAGAGTCGATGGAACTTTTACGCATGGGGGTTGAGCCAACTTTGAAAAAACCCAAATTAAAGAAAGAAAAAGAAAAAGAAGAAGAAAGAAGAAAGAAGAAGAAAAAAAAATAAGGAACTAAAGGCAGGGCAGGACCAAGAAGAAAATGCGGGTAGAAAGACATTAGCTCGAGTAAATATACTAGAGAACGACACGAAATTTCATCGCTCCATCGATTGAATCTGTCGTCACGGTCGATTTGACGGTATTCGAAGCGAGAGAATTGCGAGTGCGCCGTTATGCGCAACGGCTCGCCAAACCAAAATCCATAATATAGCAATTCGCAAGCTTTACGAGCCAATCGCACGGACCCGAGAGCCGCTTGGGCGGCTGCAAGTGTGCGCATTTCGTGTACACACGTTGTGTCCACATGTAGATACAAGTGCGGAAACCACACTAATTCTGAGCTCCTCGACACTGGACACGGGACTTAATACGATTAAGGCGGAATTCGTGGCTCCAGCTTTTAGCCAAATGGATCAGCGGATAGTCGCCAAAACTATACTCTCGGCATTGTCGTTACGTTTCTAACAGGGGGGATTGTACGTGTACTTAACATCCATATTGTGTACGTATGTACACACACGTATTCGAGCTGGGATATGCAAACTTTAGAGATACACATCCTATTATTATCAATTGTCCTGTTTAATCAGGCTCGTCTTCGCCTTCATCGAGTTATCCTTCCCCTTACGTACCGCCGCCATTTGGAACCCCTTTTTTTTGTTCTCAATATATCTCTATCTCGCTCTAACTATCTCTTTCTCTCTCTCTCTCTCATTGCCCGTTTGGTCTGTGTCGTTATTCTGGCCACGCTGCACGGTAATAAATTAACGCGCTCGCTTTTTCCCAATCGACGAATGTAAATTTGCATTCTCCAATTTATTACGATACAAACTCCCTACATTTATTGATCTTTATACTTTACATCTACATCAATCAATATTTAATGCCAACATTTTTTTCCATTTGCGCTTTAATATTCAGCGTCAATTATTTTCGATTTAACGTACCTGCGATTTTGAATTCTTACTCAAAGATCCAGGCTACTTTTAATCTCGTTTTCACCGCATTTATGTCTCGTGCGAACGATATTTACCTGGAACAAAGAAAAATGCATGTTATTACATTGTAATCGCAAGCAAAAAATTGTTTTAACGAAGTTTGATTATTTTGAGGATTTTAGTCAACGATCAATCAACAGAGCAGTTTCTTTATGTAACATTCAATCATGTAATAAAAAGAAAATTAAATTGTAACTTTTCTTGTATATGTAAAAAGGATCCACGATTTGGATTACATTAATTAACATGACACATGCATCGTTTTTCCGATTCCATATGTTTTTGCTCTATTTCCTTCTTTTCGCGAATTCGCTCAATTATCACATAAACACGATCCAATCCATTTCCACGTTACAATTGCGTGTCACTTAATTAACTTGCACGAACGCGAAAAGACATAATGAAAAAAAACGCAATTTCATGAATATTTTTCGATTATCATAGCGAGCGCTGCGTATACGTGGACTAAATAAATTCCACTTTTACATTCAACACTGAGTGTCGATAACAGCAGACTTCAAGTCCCACTTGGCAGTTTTGCCAATTGAAATGAATGTAACGAACGCGGGAAATCGAATTTTTGCCGGTTTTTGTTTTCCGGTTCAATCCAAAGCGGCATAATAAAATACTATCATCGATCTAACCCTAGTTCACTGTATCTCTTTTAACCTTTTGCCGTCTCTTTTCTGTAACTAATTCATTCGTTATCCTCTTTTTTCACATATAATAAAGTCGACAAAAAGAGAAGATGAATGGAACGTGTGTATTTGAATTCTTAATTATTATTCCATTCATTAGATTGTAAGGTCAAAGATGAAGCAATTGAGGAAATCACATAGGTACTTTTTGTCGATTTACATTTCTTGTACGTAATATCTTGTAAAATAAGGTACGAGTATTCGCGATGATGTAAGCCAGATGGAAAATTTGGTTTCAATAACACGCGCCAACGATTTATCATAGACGGTTGCTTATCAGTGTCACATTTTTATACTTTGCTACAGAAGTGTACTAAAAAGCTCCGCACGCCTGCTGTACAATCTAATATGCATGTACTCAATTTTCAAACATAATTATGGCAGTTATTGTTGTGTAACGAGTGTTTGTTCAGAAATGAAACAAATTTAGTTTGTATAATTCCACGCTTCAATTAATGTTTATTTCATAATATGATTTTTGTATTTGTAATATGTAAATGCACGGCAAACAAAACATCATTGGATTTAACGCAAAATGCTGCTTGCAAGAATAATGTATGATATAGTAAATAAATAAATAAAGAAATAAGTAAGGATTATGTGTATTTCATAACTGAAATAACGTACAACTACAAAGTAAGGTCGATATATATATATATAATAAACTTTACCCGGTCTAATTGGTTAGATTAATATATTTTTTAAGTAAACTTTCTATTTTTTATTATTATTAATAATTATTATTATTAGTAACAGTAATTACTAAATAATAGTAATTAAAAATAAATTACTAAGTAATAGTAAAAGTAAAACTAATAAATTTAGCTTCAATGTTGCGACTGTTAATGCATAATTAATAATTATATATTAATGTAATTTGTTATTTCACTTGTATAGTAATTTATATAAAAAATTAATATATGTTGTAACTGAGCTAGTTAGTGTTCAGTGCTATCTTCTTCTTTTAGTGTAGAGTAACGAAGACAACAACATTGTCACGTGATATAACACACGCGGCATACGCAATGATGGCACCAGGAGAAGGTTAAAATGTATACATCCCGTAAATAGAAAATTGTAGAAACTTTTGGAAAAGGTTTTCGTTTAAATGCAATCTTGTTTTACGTACAACTTTGTTACTTTTTTATGCAAAGTAGTTAAATGCAATTAAAAAGATAATATCATTTTTATTTAGTATATTGTATTAAAGTAAAACTGAAAATTGTAAAATTCGTTAAAAAATAAATGAATTTAATACCAAAAAAGTAAAATCTGCTTCGTAAATGTAATTGTTTCAGTTCTAACAAGCGTCTTTTTTTTTTTTGTTCTTTTTTCAACCCTGTGTTAAGAGTATCAATACATAATTACGTCCACGATTAACTTTCATGTTGCGTATCTGAGAAATGCCAGACAAAAGTTTTCTTTTGTTTCTCTAACGTTGATTATTTTGTAAAAGACGCGCTGTTTTTGGAATTTGTTACAGTTCGTATATCAGAGCCTCGTCTTGCATCAAAAATTAGCGGACGCTGTGGAAACTGTAGCTAAATATAACGCTACGTGCGTGGAGAACACATACACATCGGCATAGAATGAACAGGAAATTGCAAATTGCCGTGGGGCACGCGCGCGGATATGTTCGAGAGGCACGAAATAACATGACTTCTAAATTGAAATTAACCGTAGATCGATTGTTTGGTTGCATTAAACAACATTTTCCATTCTGACTTTATAAGATCAAAATTCTATTTGTTGTCGTCATCTTCACTGACATACGACATACATCTACTTAACATAAGGAAGATTAATAATAAAAATAAAAACAAAATAAAACACTAGTAATTCGAAATATGTATTGTCACTGTCCTTATGAACGAAAATATATTTTTGAAAAAATGTAAAAATATATTTCAGGACAAATTTAGACAAAAATATAGATTTTGTATATATGTTTGAAAAATATATATAAAAAATAATTAAAAATTTATATTTTGTTTGTATAAAAAGGGCGGAAAAAGGTCATACATGAATATTCCTATATCAAAACAACAAAATATATTGCTAATATATTGTTAATATATTGTTAATATCTTCTTAATACATTCTTAATATATTCTTAATATATTTTTAATATAGGACCATATTCTAAATTTATTCAAAATATATTAAGAATGTATTAAGCATATATTAAGAATATAATATTAATATATTAAAAATATATTTTTATAGAAGAAATATATTCAATATATATTAACAATATATTCGCAATATATTTTTCGTTTTGCTAAAGATATATTTTGCGTATATATTTCATCCACGTAAGTATATGGCAACTATATTATTTCCTCAAACATATATTGACCCTATTTTCCCACTATATTTCCACTATATTATTACTATATTACTACTATACTACCAATATATGGTCAATATAATTATATAGTCAATATAGTGATAATATATGAACAACATATGTTTCAAATTACAAGGCTAACAAGAATGATAAATAATAAACCGAACCACAAAGAAAAAATACTTTTTGTGGTTTCTTCCTTATTCCCATTTTATTATATATTTTGTTCTGTTTCAATGCGAGATATTCAACGAAATAATCTCGTTAACGAAATCATGGCGTGACATTTCGTTTCAGTAATGGTCGAAACTGTCGATTCTCTGTGTCACAGCACTTCGTCGGAAAATTGTCATGACTCGGGTGGCATGCATCCTCTTACAGTCTACTTTGTTAACCCTTGAGACACCCTCGAGGTCGTGATGACCCTCGTCTTGTCGTAACCCCGAAAGCGAAAGGTCATCGTATTGGTCCGGCAAAAGCTCCTCGGCAAGCACGTGCGCTGGCCGGTGATTTCGCAAACGCCGTTCGTTCCATCGGACGTGGACGAGTCCCGAGACGAGAATCATCCCACGAAGAACAACCGATATAAAGCTTTCGTTTCGTTTCTCTTACGATCTCTCCATTTCGCTATTCTTTTACGGCAAAGGGACATCAATTCGCCTATTTTCCTTGAATCCTTTTTTCCTCCCCCGTACTTTCGCACCACTGCTACTTACTATTCTCCTCGAGTACATATTAGATTAGACACTTGGAAAAGCGTCTTATAAAGTTGCTGGCAAATACAGTTTCTCCAAGTACTGCGATAATGCTCTTTAACGCCGCGCAGTAACGAAGAAAAAGCATTTGACATTTCAGCTGGTTATGCAACGCTATATACCTGGGTTGAATTACATCTGTAATTTCGTTATCCGAATTCACACTTCAGAGAGAAATAAAAAAAGAAAAAAAAAGAAAAATAATAAAGAGAAGAAAATATTATTGTATCACTGTCAATGACGTTGAATTATGAGAAATATTTAACGAAATGTTGATTGGGTTGAAACAGACGGAATACAGTGAAAAGAAAGGTAAAAATGTCGTTTATTTAATTTTGATGTTAAAGAACGCAGAGTGGAATGTCCAATGTTGCATTCAAAACTGAGGCATTCGACTGTAAGTGAAGATTAATCACGGAAATGATTGAGTTTAGCAGTGGAAAAAGGTGTGCAACTGAATTTCAAAATACGCTTCATTTCGTCGCAAGACAAATTATCCGGCACATTTCGCGCGCTACTTTGAACCGCCATTAACGCACAGTCGTCACTTTCAATTTAATTATGGCGATAGGGCATGTGCCATGCAAATGCGAAAGCGCCGTAGATAGTAATAGCGAAGCTTTTAGCTAAAAGCAAATCACCTGCTTTACGGTTCATGTTTTTGCATCTGCGTGCCTCATTTTCGTCATATAAAGTGAAAAACATCATCCCATTTTTTTCGTGCATTCGAAAGAAACAAATGAATGAGAAAATAGATTCATCAAATTTACTCATAAGACTATCAGTTTTTATCGATCATTTTGTAATTAGCTGTTACACAATCCATTTTTTGCAAAAAATTTCAATTTCTTCCTAGAAAAATGGATCATATGTAGTCCATATATAAAACATATATCAACCGTATATTATTCAAGAAATCATATATTGAGCATATATCGACAATATAGTGATCATATATGAACCATATATGGACCACATATGAATCATATGTGTACCATATATGAACCATATATGAATCATATATAAAACATATGTGAACCATATATGGACCATATATGAACCATATATGAACCATATGGACCATATATGAACCATATAGATTACTTTTGTGCTAATACATTGCCAATATATGGCACATATATGGAAAATATACAAATATATATGGTCAATATAGTACCATATATTAAAAATATATAATTTGCTAAAAATAATATATTAACTATATGATCTATATATATAAGGAATAATATATGGACACTATATGATCTTTTTTGTAATAACAATATTATTTTACATTTGTACAATATTTTTATTCCAATATGAAGTATGATATACAAATTTAAAGATTGTACGTAACAGAGTCGTCAGAATTGTAATCGAAAAGTCGTCAGAATAAAGCTGATACTACATGGTTTTCTGATGTATACTTTCCGAACGACATGGCTATTTCCACGACTCTCATCCAAAGTAAACTGTCGCCACGTCGAGTAATCGATCGCTCGCATGTTGCAACTGTGCTCAATAAATATACGTTTGTTTACATTCTTCAAACGAAAATATCGTTACATGGATCGAAATGTTATATGAAAAATTACCATAACTCATGATTGATGCATGCATATTCGAAACATATTGAAGCGCAATCACTGCTTTATTATTCTCACTTTGCGATTAAAATATCATATAAATTTAAGTCATAATCATATAAATAAGTCCAGCTTACTATAATAACATCAAACAAACAAAACAAACAAAAATATATAACATATGGTTATAAATTACGGACGTTATTTTAACGTCAAATTTAGGGTATGACGAGTTTATGCATCAATTATAAGTCATTATGACTTAATGTAATATCGAGTTAGCCATGTTTACTTGAAAAATTACACGGTGTCTTGAAAATGATAGCGTACAAAGTTGGCGCACGAAAAACAACAGAAAATAATTTGAGTGCAAAACTCGCACGCGTTATTTGCTTGCGAGTATTTTATTACTAGACCGAGAGCTATTTGTACCGAATGCCTAGTAAAAGCGTTGAACACCTGCATGCGAATTGCGGGATAATTGGAGGACCGGGTAGTCTGATCTTCGGGACACTTTTTATCGAGCTACGTATGTGATTACGTAATGTCCCATAAGCTGACATTACGACGCCATCTAGTCGTGTTTTTTATGAGCGCGACTGTAAAATGCATTTAACGATAATCGTAATACGAGCGTGAAACGCAAATGATAGGTAAACGTGATGAAAAACGTTGTGCGTTACAAAAAAAAACGCGCAAAAATATGAGCTCCTTTTTTTCGGATATTTTCTCGCTTATGTAGGCCGTACGGTAAAAGAGCCGGAAGTTCATCTATAGATATAGTAAATTATGAAAAAAAGCTTCCAGCTTCATCTAGCAGTTGCTAATTGAACACACTGCGGCGCTAATTGAGCTGCGGCCTGAAGTTAGTTACGCTTGATTCAGTGGGCGGGTAGCGCCATCTGTGGATTGAGTTAATTGAAATATACCGAAGCGCAATATCATCTGAAGTTTGGTGAGTTAGGTTAGGGTACGAGGCATTGGCACTATCGCATTGGTCGTTGTGTAGATTGCAAGTGCGACCGAAAATTAGGTTATATTCAGGGCTAATAGGGCCATTTCTAAAATGCTTTACATGTATCTAGTAAATCAGCATAGTGAAGAGACGAGCAAAGTTAGGCAGAATGAATATAAACGACGCACGTGCAATACAAGTTCGTCGTTACTGCGTGTGAAAATTTATCTTGGAAATGTTACACGTTTGGTTGTACATTTATATATGCGAACGCAAAGTTGTGGATGGAAGCTCGGTTTGATTTATTTAAGAATAACGACCCGGCGTTTGATTGTATTTTATGAGCCCAACGACAAAACGTGTCAACAGATGATCAAATTTTGTGTTAATGAATGACGCTGCATGTCATTTGTTCAAATCGAGAATAATAATAAATGCACAACAATAAACTATATCTCTCATTATTCATAATTATTCAATATCCAATTCGTGAATCAATTGATGATTCTGAAATTTCAAACTGTGCTAGAGAAAAAAAAACGAAAAATATATTGCAAATATATTGTTAATATATTCTTAATATATTCTCAACAGATTCTTAATAGGTAATGAATACATTTTTAATATATTTTTACAATGAATGCATTATGAATATATTACGAATATATTAAGAATATATCATGAATATATTTTTATAAAAATATATTGAGAATATATGACGAATATAATCGCAATATACTTTTCGTGTTGCCACGGTGTTTAAATATATTGTAACAACAAAGTAATATTTTAAGTAGCTTGAATTTCAAGAGCAGAAAGAAGTTGAAGACAATACTTTATGCATCGTAAAAAGCATCGCTTTAAAAATAACAACTGAATAGAGTTCATTTTCATAAACAGAACCGGAATTCATGATTGCGGTCTATTTCGGTCGAGTGAATTTACTTTCGCCGAGGTCATCGTCGTTCCAGCGTTAATATTAGTGGCGAGCGGTGCGCGGAAGTGAGCCATTGAGGCCGAGTTGGCTTAGCTGACGGCAACGTAGGCACGATTACGCTTAAGTGCATTTGCCCTTAGTCGTTGACGTCGCGACAATTGCATCACACTTAGTGGACTAATCGCAGTCGCCCAATTCACTCTCGCCCAATTCAGAAACGAGCGAAATATCATTTTGCATATTCTCAACTTTGTAGATATCTGTTGTTGCATACGCGTCTTGGGAGTCTTAATATTTATCCGCATTAAACAAAACAAGTTTAGATCATTTAGAATAATAGAGATGAGATACATTCACAACTCGCACCAAACTTTTCCACTTATTACGATTTAAACTGTACCATCTTAGGGGAATATTTTGCTTTACTTAGAACTATTCAACAAAATACAAATAACAGTTCCAAATAGCTATAACTTTAATTATTTCTCCTAACTTGCAAGAAACACTACTAAATGTCTCGTCCTCCTTCCTGATATATTGTTTTGACTGTGACAATAAATTGATAACAGTCACATTGTTTTTCAATCTAAGCTTCTTGTTCTTTTTTCTTTTTTTTTTTTTTTTTTTTTTTTTTTTTTTTTTTGGTTTTGGTACACCCACCCTCGTCACCGCTATATAAATAGTCGGGTTTGAACGAGACCGTGAAAGCTCGTGGTCTCGTTTCGAATAATTGAATTTACTGGAGAAACGGCATCGAGGGAAAGAGTCTGGGGCTGGTTCGTGTGCTTTCTTTCCCTTTTTTCGTTTCTTCCCTCTGTCATTCAATTCGTTTCTCCTGTTTATTTTCCGCACTTCGTTTCCTTCGCAGCGAAATAATACACTTCGCATTGTTAAGCGTCACCGACTTTCATGCGACTCAATTACCTATGTGCCGGTTCTTTTTTCGGTTCAACTTGAATAAATATGTTTGTCTTTGTTTTCCCGACAGAAATAAAAAAAAAAAAAAAAAAAAAACGCCGATCCTTGATTCTCTGCCGTGTGTTTCGTTCGCACGCTCCCGGTGTATTCCATCGTTACGCCAACGTCCGAACAAAAACACAACCGCTCCGAGCAATTATCGGCCGTTGCGTTCATGCGAATCGTGCTCAGTTTTTGCCGTAATTTACAATGTTACGAATCTTAAACGCAACCCTTCGCTACGCGCAAAAGGGGTGACTCGTTGGTGTTCGTATACTCCATGACAACCAACAATTAATGAGCGAAAAAAAAAGAAAATACAAAAAAAACAACATCACGCACTTACTCACATACTTACGTGAAACAACTTGACGAGGGTTCGCCGAACGACTTGTTTAAAAGCTAGTAATAAACCACCAACTCAACTTATATTGTCATTAAAACGCAAAATTTAAATGGGAAAGTCGTTCTTAAGGAGATATATTTCTTCAAAATAGTTTCTTTAATATCCGAGTTGTAATATCAATGTTCTTGAGAAACATATTGAACGTCATTTTAGAGGTCTTAGTGTACCTTGTAAGCATATTACATTTTGCCATATTAATTACAAATATTCACAATGATATTCAGAATGTTATTTTTCGTCGTGAAATAATAAAGTTTACCTCTGAACTTCGGTTTCTTTTTGCAGGAGAATATACATGATATATAATTAGGAAAGCAAACGAAAAATCATTCTGAAATATTTTTCAGTTTTTCGATGTACTCGTTAGAACTTTTTCGAACGAAAGAAAGGATTCTTATTGACTTCGAAGAATCTCGATACAGAAGAGGAGAATGAAAAACGAAGAAGAAGAAGTATTGGAGCATATTTATTAATCAACGATAATTCTACAGAAATTAATCGAAAACTCAACAAGTTATACAAAAGAAATCTCAAGTCTAAGTTAAACTTGGAAGAAGTATTCAGATTTCTTCATGACCCGCAAATTGGACTCGAATCGATCCCCTTTTCTTGACCAAACAAATAATAACTCAAAAGGCCACTGTCTGGCGGACCTAAATGAACTTCAATTCCGAATGCCTCGGCGGGGTTAAGCAAAAAAACAAAAAAAGGGAAAATAAAATTAATGCCACACGTGGAACAAGACAATCATTTGAGGTCTAAATGAAATGCTCGTCAATCCTAAAGAGCCGAGGAGTGCAATCAAAGAAATGGCATATTTTTCACGGCACATCCATTCTTTGGTGTCTCCTTTTCTATTTCCAAGTCATTCTTTGTCTTGTTATTTAAAAGAAGAAAATGAAAAGAAGAAAATGGTCGTGATCTGAGAAGAATAGCAGGCCGACATAAAGGAGCACGACATCGTTCACGCGGAATGAAGCAAAGGGATCTCATTAGGAAAATCTACGGGTTTAATTCCTTATCTCTCGCGTGGTTCCATCCCCATTTTTTCAACTTATTCACGTGCCTCATTCTCCTCCGATACATTCGCACACTTTTCTTTTGTGCAAACTTTAATGACGCTATTGCCGCGACACCTAGCGGCAAAAAGTCACATCGTCATATCATCATATCACAAATCGAAACTGAAATAACGAAAAAATAGGGGGGGGGGCGATAAATCGTTCAGTTTGCTGGACTAACGAAATTGTTCAGTTATCACGCGGTTTATGTTCGTTGTTCCGTAAATCTTCGAACGAAGAAAAGAATAGACGGTGTAATGTCTGCGGCGAATGCGATTGGCGTGAAAAAGAAGTGAAAGAGAGATGCGCTACGAGGGACCTTGGCGGGTCGCCAGCATCGGAGTGCTCTTTCACAATGATCGAGAATTTATGACAATTAGCGAATATTTGCTTAATTGGACGAAAATCTTCGATCAAGCAGAGAGGTAATCATAATTTTGCAATCTCTCAACTGCATTCACAATATTGAACAAATAACAATGAGCAGATAAAGTGTTCCATAATAATAATATTCCTTTAAACAGTGTTGAATGTCGAGACTGAATATTGGGGTTTTGCGCAATGTGCAAAAATTTCGTTGGCATCCACGAAATGTCATCGTTTTGGTAGTGGATCGTGACCGGACGTGTGTAGCTTAGCAATAAGTTTTCATCACCCAGAATACAATGAATGCTTTCAAGTGGTCACAAAGTTTTGGCTAAGTTTCATGTTCTGATTGCATGTATGTGTGGAATGTGTTTGCATTTATGTAAACACAATGTGGCACTTTTGACAGTACGTCCGATGAACGGAGGTTATTCTATTTTTTTTTTTTTGAAACTCCCCTTTTTTTGGAAAGTGCAAAAAAGCGCGGCCAGATTACTTTACTTTTCCGTGAATGTGCATGGCCGAGCAAGGAAGATCCTCTGCCAGAAATTCTCCTTCCGCCATCGACGTACGATAAAAAGAAAACTTTTGTATTTCAAATCCCAGCAACTTTCGTACGCTTTAAAACACATTTCAGCTCTCGAGGGATACTCACTGCGGAGAGTCTAATTATATATAAATATTAAGAACTTTTTTTTTACTTCTTTTTATGTTTTCCTCGTTTTTTTTTTCTCTTTTTTAAAGCTCGTCTTCAGCAATCTTACAAACCCAAAAGTCAACACGAAATTTGGCCGAGTCATAAGGATATCTCGGAGAAATGCAATCAGGTTAAAAATGTAGAGTCGTTTAATAGCTAAAAATGTTCACATCATTAATCTGTGCTTTTCTCTCTCTCTCTCTTTCTCTGCTCTTTATGAGAATCACATGTTTTCTAATTGCATCTAGTATGCAGGTGCACACACAACGTCATTGTTGTGCTATGTAGGTCGGTATACTAGTGGCCTGTGCAGGCCGCATAATATAATAGCTTCAAACAATGGCGCGTCTGCAGTGTCTTTCCGTATGCAAACGCAATGCCAGTGACATCGCGAGGTAACTTGTACATCGACTTTTCAAATAATGCGCCACATTGCACGGAGACTGTTTCCCTCCAAATTATGGCATTATGCTATACATTACCAAATAAACGAGCCCCCGTTGTTTCAACACTTTTGCATCAACGCATAGAATGTATATAGAAAGCGCTATTTTGCGCTCGCATCATCAACAATGATTATCACACCTCGTAAGACGCAGATTATTAAACCATTTTTTTCTCCCGCTTAATCCATTTTCCTTGAATTATTCATAATGAGCCAGCTTCTTATCTGCGGTAAAACTAATGAAAGCGCTGCGCTAACTATTTTCATAACATCTGCCTAGTTAAGTTACTATTTTCTCGTGGATGATAATGCAAAGACAAATAACGTTCAATTTCAAACTTGTAGTATGACTTAGAATTAGATCCAATGGTAAATAAAGGTGAAAAATAAAGAGATCGAATGCGAGAACAAACCAAGTTTTTTTTCGTTCTTTTATTTGATTTTTGTTCATATATACCTCGATGGATGAAGTTATTCCTCCATATCCGAAGTTATATGGAATGGAGATTATACTTATTCCTGTTTTTATATATTAGATATATAAAAGCAGGAATGAAAATATATATCATATGTTTTGATATATATTTTCAATATAGGAAGTTCCTAGATCCAAAACCCGTTAAGTCCATTACATTTTGTATTAATTCTTTTTAGTTCATATCAAATTATAATTTTTTTTAAAGAAAAATGAAGTTCAAAAAAAAATAATAAAATCCAATGTAATAAACAAAATTACATACTTTTTACAAAAAGTTACATACGTTTGTATTCCAAAAATGTTTATCTAAAATAGACTTGGCAATTTTCAAATCTAAGCACTTCATATATGAATTATAGATGTTATATCCTGTATATAAATTTCGATATATTTTCGTCCGCAGGGATATTTTGATTGTTTTTAGAGTGAATTCGGTGGATATTTAAAGACCACTGCGCATCTTCCCCGTGCAACAGCACTTCTACAATCAATATTCTGTCGTCAATGACCGAATGAATTTTCTTTTTTTTTGGTTTCATCTAGAATACGTTAGCTGAGTATAAAAGGAAGCATTCAAAGTCGCGTTGCTTTCGAGAAACATTGGCGCGACGCTTGGGGCAGAAAAAATAGATTTTGCGCGCGTAGCGTTGTGAATTAAAAGGAAAGAGGGAGTGAGAAGGTATCTGGAATCATTGACGTTTCAGTATTGACGAGCCTATGCCCCAAGGCATTCAACAAACGCGTCGGGGACAAAACGTATGATTGCGTGAAATGGCGCCGAGGTGAAGTAGAAAAGCCTGCGAGGGATGCCCAACTAGCAAAGCCGCACTTTTACCGGTGTGATCTGAATCCGATGGGAGGGTAATGAAATTTTTGCGACTCGATGGCTTTTCTCGTCTTTCTCTCTTCTCATGTATCGGCACGCGAGAAGGTACAAAAGGAATAAAATAAGAAAGATCGAAGAATAAGATGACGACGGAAAAAGGAAAAAAAAAGAAAGGATTCCTCACATCGCTAGATTTGTCTTTGTATGACGCCGAATTGTCTTATTTCTGCTATAAATCAGTTCGAATGGTAAAGTAATATCTTTCGCTCCCTTCTAACGGTTGACGCTTTCGCGCAGAAGGCGCATTGGAACAATAAAGCGCCGAGGTATTCATTCCCGGTGCGTTATCTTTCGCCCAACGATTACGACGCGAAATCCAATTCTAAATTGTTCCAATGGCAAAGGTAATCTCTAACAGGAAGAAATTCCGCAGTTTCAATGCCACCGATAAAGCTCGGCTACAATCCTTGAAATCGATATTTTACGGCATTATGATTCAGCCCGTGACATGCTTGAAATGAGTTTTAATTAAACGCAACTTAAATGACTTCGGTCGTGCCGTTTGAAAGTAAAAGTTCGCAGTATATTTCGTATATACGAACAGATCCCGAAATAGCTATCGAGCTCAATCGGCAGCTGTTGGTCCGTTTACGGAAGCATCAAGTCGTTAATGCGTTCAGTCATGCATGAGTCGTGCAAAAGTAAACCAATCATGATGAACAATCTTGTCTTCCTTTATTAAATCTTTTTTTTTCGTGAGAAACGGATTTTTATCTTGGAATTCAATTTTAATTTGCAGTTTAATTTTATTGAGAAACCGAATGACCTGATCAAAGTAACCCTACACTACAAAAACATGCGTCTCATTCTGAGGCATTTTTGATGATTGTAATAACAAAAATGTATTTTTTTATTCAATTTTAAGACGTTTTTCGCGTCTTAATCATCAAAAATGTCTCAAAATGAGACACTTATTATTGTAGTGTGGTAATAAGTTATTAGGGCTGGCCTAAATTATTTTAAGGATCCTTCAAAGGAAAAGAGGTAAATAATGATATTTAGTGGTAGAATTACAAAGGCCAAAATAAGGCTAATAATTGTATACATTCAATAAAAAGAATCTCTAAAAGACCTCTAAAAAGCCTTTTTAAAGTGTTTTGTAAGGATTATAAATAGGGATACCTTAACAGAGCCCAAAGAACAATGTACAATAATTATATAAACCAATTTATAGTGCCTTCAATATATAAACCAATATATAAGGCCTACATAATGTAATCTTCATAGGTAACATTCCTAAAAAGTACCTTTTTCCCCTTTACAGAGCCATTAAATGCCCTTAAGGTGATTCTTAAAACCTGCTATACCGGAGTTAGTGTCTTTTTAAAAAAAAATGTATTGATAAATAATGAATTAAATATTGTAAAGTATATCATTTCATTATTTTATTCTGGGAGAATATTATGGTTAAAAAAAATTAATTTTTTATATAAACTTCTGGCTGAGTAACTTCTCCCCAATTGTTCTGTTTCCTACA
>JABFPJ010003692.1:0-15492 GCA_022817425.1 Gryon sp. ZL-2020
CTTGCCGAGCTATTGCCGGGCACTAGCCGGGGACTGGCCGGTCGCCAGCCGGACACTTGCCGGGTTCTTGCCGGGCACTTGCTGGGCATATGCAGTATTAAGTTGTGCGTGCCTGATTTGTGTCGGGCAGTGGTCGGGCATTTGCCGGGTACTTGACGGGTACTTGCCGGGCACTTCCCGCGCAAGAGCGCGGGAAGTGCCCGGTATCCAACTGATCCCTTACTTATATCTAACAATTCAGTGATAACGAGAAAGATTGCGCGCTTACACTTGACAATTGACTAAGTGGTATCTAGCAAGTATTCTGGAGATACTCGGTTAATCACTACCAAGTATCCAGGTAGTATGGAAGTGGTTTACAGCAATTGGCATAAATTTATGTGACAAGCGTTTAAGCATTTTTTAAGTAAAATGTTTTTTAATTTTAATCGCTTTCATGCGATTAAATTTAATTTCAATTTTTGGTTCTGAAGATTCTTTAATTCTATTGATAATTCAGCATTTTTCAAAGATTTAATCGTTAAGAGATGGATAATTTATTTTGACACACCCTGCATATTTATGAAAACTAAAGTTCGTCAAATTTGAAGCAATCATATTTAATTAAATTATGTACACTATGAATAATTTTGACTTGCGTATGATCGACGTTGCTTCAAATTTGTTTATGAAAATTATCTTTCGATTAACATCAATGTATTATAAATCCGACACATATACCTATGTACTTGGTACATATTTATATACCAAGTTTTATTGTTAAAATAAAATTAAATCGCTCTTATACAAGTAGGTCATGTATATATTATTATTATTAATTAACTTTCCAATATTAATGTTAATTACAGAGTTGGTAACGAAGTTAGAGCATTAACATGAAATTTTGATCGTTTATTTTCAATTGTGGGATTCTATTTTGTGTGTTATTGCCAGTTTTTCAGTATTTATTCTCAAGCATTGAGAGATTATTTTCAAAGCTTCAATAATATATCAATTATATTTAATATCCAAATTTTATTCTCATTGGTTATTTATACAGGGTGATTATAAATGAACAAATTAACTACAAGCGAAATGTTGCAGTAGTATTTCAAGAGTAATGGTGGATTCATTGCTTTTTTATTTTAGCGAATTTCGCCTTGTTTCAGTGATTTTTCGCTTGTTTTCTAAGCAAAGTTTCACTTTTTTTAAAAATTCGTTTAGAAAAAAAGCGAAAATCGCTGAAAAAGGCGAAATTTGCTAAAACAAAAGAGCAATGAATCCACCTTTAAGTCAAGAGTAGTAGCAAAAGTTTGCAGAAGTTTTTCGTAGTAATTGGACATAGTAGTAGTTAGTAGTAAGTAGTTGGTAGTAATAGTATTTAGGAGTTGATCGTAATAATAGGCGTTAGTAGTAGCAATTAGATGGTAGTAGTAGAAGGCGGTAGTAATAGTTAGTAGTTCGTAGTAGTAGTAGTAGTTAGTAGTTAGTTGTAGTAGTAGATGATTCTAGTAGTCAGTAGATGGCAGTAATAGTAGTATTAGCAAGCTCCTAAATAGTATTTAGGAGCTGGTCGTAGTAGAGGTCAGTACACTACAAAAACATGTGTCTCATTTTGAGACATTTTTGATGATTGAGACACCAAAAATGTCTCATTTATTCAATTTTAAGACGTTTTTTGCGTCTCAATCATCAAAAATGTCTCAAAATGAGACACTTGTGTTTGCAGTGTAATTCGTAGCAGTAGTAGTTAGGAGTTGGTCGTAGTAGTAGGTGGTAGTAGTAGTAAGTAGTTGATAGCAGTAATAGTAAGGAGTAGGTGGTAGTAGTAATAGTAGTACCAGTAAGTAGTTGGTAGTAGTAGCAGTTAGGAGTTCGTCGTAGTAGTAGTCGGTATTAACAACACCTATCTACTACTACCGCCTACTAGTAAGACCAACTCCTGACTACTACTATAATCAACTACCGACTACTACTGCCGCCTAATACTACTAATACCAATTACTGACTATTACCACCGCCTACTGCTACGGCCAACTCCTAACTACTACTATCGCCTACTACTACTACCATCTACTTACTACTACTACCGCCTACTACTACGATCAATTCCTAGCTACTATTACCACAAACTACTTTCACGGTGACCGACATCTATGTGGCATTTTGTAATGTCGCATTAATGAATTTCACGAGATTGAATATCACATATTCCAATGTCATATTTTCAATGTCGCATATTTGAATGTCGCAAATATAAATATCGCATAAACATTAATAAAAGTGATACTTTCAAACATTATCATTTGGTGCGTTCTTAAGATTAAATATATATTATAAACAATTGTAAATACAATGAAATATACGTTTCTTAGAATGTAATAGAAAAATTATTTTACTTAATCAAAAATATATTTGTACTGTGAAACAGATTTTTCAAAATTAAGGAATGTACAAAAATAAACACATGCAATTTCATATTATTACATTTCATATTATTTTCTAAATATCATAATTAAATAAATAAATTAATTTGATAAATATTATATAGATATATATGGTTAACTGGTTATCAGTTAGACACGGACAGTAACAGTTGCGAAAATACTGCGAAGAAAGTTAATAACGTCGTTTTTATCGTAATGCGAAACTATGTTAATTAAGTTTGGGCTAATTAATTATAGGACTAAATTATAGGGCTAAACTGTAGTTTACGGACGATTCTCATTTCTACAATGTTGTTGTTAGTTATGTTAGTTTTGTTAGTTTTTATACGTATCGTCTGTAAACTGCAGTTTTACCTACGATAAATATAGCGATAACATTTTATTAGTCTTTTTAGTAAAAAAAAGTGATATTAATACATGCGACATTAAAAAATGCGTTATTCAATTTATGCGACATTCGAACATGCAACATTCAAATATGCGACATAGATGTATAGACCCACTTTCACATATTAATTACATACTAACTAGTACTATCCCCTAGTAATTTCTGTCGCTATTACTGAAAACTTCTGAACTACTTTTGAATAACTACTGTTACAATCAGCTTGTAATCACTTTTGGTCCTTTATTTTCAATCACCCTGTATATGTTCAACTTAAGTAAATTTATATCCACTTATAAGATTTATGATGTACTCAATTATGATAAGTTCAAGAGCTTGTTTATACTTAAAACCTAGAAAATTATTACATTGAAATAGAATCACTGTTTTGACATTCACAATGATAAAAATGATATCGATCATTTTTTGTATTGCGTAAATGTGTGACAAAAATATATTAGACTGTTATATATGGGGGACTCTACAAAATAACGACCCACGAAAAGACCCTAAGGTTTAAAAAAAATTTGTTTTTTGCATTTTCCGGTACAGTTTCGGAAACTGAATAAAATGACATGTTATTTGATATTTTTTTGTATTATATATTTATATATTAATTATATAATTTTATTGAAAATTGAAGTTTCTCCGTTTTTCGAGTGCTTTATTTACTCGAAAATGGTGCACCGCACAAAATTTTTCGATTGAAGGAAAAGTAAAGGAAATTAAATGAAGTTTCTGAAAAAAAGTGATAAAAAATTTATATCTTGATTTTGAGGTTAGAATTTAAATTTTTAAAATTTAAAATGAATTTGCACTGCGAGTGACACTTTTTTAAAAATTGGGGTTTCGTCAGAATAATTCTCTAACTGAGTAGAATATCCTACAAAATTTTCAGAATGGGCCGCACAAAGGATTTAGAGTTACATTTTTTTTACTCTGAACTCGGGATTTTTTCGTAATTATCAGAACGATTTTCGGCAAATAACGTCACATTAAGCTTAAAAATATGCTTTTTAATTTATTGGACATCATTTTTGTAACATAATATTAAAAGATTCACATATAACATATTTCATAATAATGACAATATAATATGTCTTTTATTATTATTAGTTTTTAACAATAAGTTCATTCATGTTCTTAAAAAAAGAAATCGCATTCGTCGAAAGTAAAAAATAATCGATTTGATTGGTTATTTCAAGATACAATTCGATGTTTCAACAATTGAATTGTATCGAATTGATTCAACAATACATTAAAACGCCTTTTTTAAACTTAATGTGACGTTATTTGCAGAAAATCGTACTGATATTATTATGAAAAAATCTCGAGTTCAGAATAAAAAAATTGTAGCTCTAAGTCCTTTGTACGGCCCATTCTGAACATTTTGTGGAGTATTCTACTGAGTTATATAATTATAACGAATCGAAACGAAAATCGAAATTCTAACCTCTAAATCAAAATATAAATTTTTTATCACTTTTTTCAGAAACTTAAATAAAGCACTCGAAAAACAGAGGAACTTCAATTTTCAATAAAATTATATAATTAATATTGTCACGCGTTGGACCGTGTTCCACCGCGCAGACTTCCGCGGGGCTGGGCTTTAAACATTTTAAAAACAAAAAAAATACAGAATCGCCGAGCGAGCGATGTGGCAAAGATTCCGCCGTACGGCAACGGACAAATAAAACATAAAAAAATAGCAACTCACGATAAATAAAAGTAAAAAAAATTGAACTGCTGAGCTGGCTGGCTTTGGCTGACTTGCGGCTGGCTGGCTGCTGGCTGGCGACTGGCAATGTGCGGGGGCGGTTTGCACAATTTGGCGGGGCTTTTCGCGCACACACACGAACCGGGCACGACAACGTTGGTCAGCCCTCTACAAGCGCGCGGAAAAGGGCAAGGCGCTACGGCTCGCAGAGTGTGATTTGCGGGTCACGTATCAACCGGCCCGTCAGGTGCTGCCTAATTAGTAGCGACGAACTATTAATCATAGTTAGCTGGCTCGGCAGTGATTCCGCGGATCCGTAACCATCGGTTACAATATATAAATACATAATACAAAAAAATATCAAATAACGTGACATTTTATTCATTTCTTGAAACTGTACTGGAAAATGCAAAAAAAAAAGTTTTTTTTTTAAACTTAAGGTTCTTTTCTGGGTCGTTATTTTGTAGAATCCCCCATATATTTCACGTCGTTATTCTAATTTACTAAATCAGTTGAACATCACCCGCGTTTTACACTAATTTCTTAGATAACTGTTCTAAAGTGTAGAAAGTTTCATTAAAGAAAAACAGTAATATTTATTTGTGTAGACCTTTTTTAATACGTTTTGATTGATTTAAACGTTCTGAGATTTTTTATAAAAAAATATCATAATAACTTATAACGCTTGACATATATTTTGTAAACGCATGCACTAGGAATTCATAAACATAATGTGTGGGATAGTTATGTTAGCAAGTAAACTCAAATTGCTACTTACGAAGGAAAAACTTCTCACCTATAAAGAATCATTAAGTAACTAGGGAATAATAAATGTCATTGAACGCTTCGATTCTTAGAGTAATGTTAATGTGCAATATAATTGTCATCATTTTTTCCTTCATTTGATTGATGTTACCATAATGGATCTTGTGAAGTAACATTTGAATGAAATGATTTACGTTAATTGATATATGATTTTGAAAATTCAAAGGCAATCTCTATTCTGTATATATACATTAAGCAGTAAATAAAATATTCAGAGATTCGGTTTTTAACATGTTTACAAAGTATATTTGATATTTGACATATTCCCGCTATACAATTAATTAATTATTCAATTTGTTTGCCAATGTTGTAATGAACTGATAAGGTCATACATTGATAAATATATATGCCAGCAAACAAAACTTTGTAATGTAGACTTTATATTACAAACAGAAAAGTTTTTACTATTATTATATTTTTATATTTAATTTATTTATTTAAAACGATGTTAAAATTATCTTTCAATATAATATTGTTTTAACAATGTTAAAAGAATTTGGTTTCGACATATAATTTTATTGTTATAAGTAGGAAAACAGATAATAGAAATATTCATTCAAAATTACGCAAAAAATGTTTAGAAAATAATTTGAAAAATTGTGGGAAATAGATTATGATCATATTTCTAAACGTAACTTTAATTAGACGATTAAAATTTGGTTTATGCACCAGACAAATTTATCGATTTCTTAATCTACTGATCAGATAAAATTATATTAGACTCCAATCATGTATAAAAAATTTTTTTTTTCATTTTTTATTCTTGACGAATTAACTTGTATATATATCTATTTTGTTTGTTTGTTGAATTTATTGAAATTTACGTCGTATATTTTTGTACGTAAAAGATGCAAGTTTTTATGTATTGTATTCTATTAATAATAGCGTTTAATGCATTTGTAATTAAACTTAATTATGGTAAGCATTAGTTGTGCAATATATATAATTTTTTGTATTCATTAATCTTGAAGGGCATTTATTTTGTCTGCTCTAATTTCTATTCAAATTCTTCGCGCATATAATTACGCTCAAAAGTACATCGGCGGTCTTTTAATGGCAGTAATAACGCTCTGTAGCGTCTGGTTTTATTTCGTTCGATAATTTTGCAGTACTCTCGGCACACCGACTCGTTTTGAAGTGAGTTCCCTCTTACGCCTAAGCTCTTTTGGCGTTAAATTGGTTTTATGAGCGGCTACCTATAGGTCCGTGGTCGTTTGCAATCAGTCGAGTGGTGACCGCGCTAGTTCGAATGCCGCCGTCATCGTATATCGGTCGGTGGCAATTTGTCTCGACTAGTCGATCTCAACTCTCGTAAATGTTTCGCGAGCATGCGTGTCCAATCACAAAATTCCACAACAAGAAACTTTTTTTTCTCTTTAAACTGTTATTTCAATTCAAGACACATTGATTCGTTGTTTCAATTTATTATAGTTGAATGCTATAATTAAAAAGATAAAATATGTACATTGTATTTGGACAACAGACAGTACTTTTCAATAAAATATAATATCCATTCATTAAATTACGGAATATTAATGATTCATCAATATCTTTTACTACAATGTTTAGTAATTTGTCCGTCAACTTTAAATTTGTAAGTACGTTATTGATCAGCCCGGTAAAATGGCTTACAAAAACTATAAATTTTTATTGTAATTTTATCACGTATGTAATTACATGCGGGCAATAAAGTTCACTATTGTATGTCCGATTACGTTTCTCCCAGAATAGTTTACTCTTATAGATAGAACTTAGTATTTAGTATGGGAGATTGTAAAATATGTTATCGGGTTTAAATATGACTTCAGATCGAGTACCTATGAAATTATACATTGGGCCTTTCTAGGATATTTATAGAATAGTTCGATGAAAATCAGGTTCTGATCAAACTTGACTTCTTTTGCTTGTACAGTTGTTATCGATAAACAACAATTTTGAATTGGGACTTATTTATTCATCCAAGCATTGATTTGTATTTTGAATGTGTATACAAATGTTATTATAATTTTCTACAAATATTAATATATACACTAAAAGAAATGTTAAATTTACAAGAAAGTATTGTAATGCTGGGATATACGTTTTATTTTGATAAATATATTTAGACTGTTTAGGAATTTCTATAAAGTTTCTATATATTTTCACTTTATGACAATAAAATTATTACGAAACAGTATAGTAAAATTTATCAAAACATAATGAATGAGTAGGAGTCATATCTATACGACGTTAGCTACTGTTTATGTTTCAGTGGATCAGCGGCTACGCGCGTGACTTCGTAATTGTAGGGACGGCGGTTCAATTCCTATCAAATTCTAGAACTTTGTTGTGTACATTTAATTACTCTTAAATTGAATAGAAATTGTTTCTGTCATAAAATGACACAAACAAGTGAAAATGACTAATTTTCACAATTAAATAAAAATAATTAAGCAATAATAAGAAGTATTAAAAATGTTTTAAAAATGTATATGTATAATACAAAATTACAATACCGTAGATTAAAACTAACAACACTTCAAGTATATCCCAATAGTCCAATATAGTATTGTAAAATATAACCACCATAATATTAAATATTACACGAAAATTAATTTGAGTGTAATCTTCGTTTGAAAATTAATTTACTTTTTACACTGAAAGCAATTCTATAGTAATTTTTACAATATTATACAATAATCACAGGATATAGGTGAATATTTGATAATCATTAAAGCTTATAATAAGTTGTAATACAAATTATGTGTTCAATGATTATCATATATACACTTATATTTCGTGATTGTTGTATCATATTGTAGATTGCAGAAGTTTCAGTGTATATTATTAATTTTTATTTTACAAATTAATACGAGTACATATTGAGAGTAGTTTATTTTAAATTAATATACACTTTTCTCAAATACGATTATATTTATTTTTTATTATGCATATTAAAGTTACAGTACGATATTGAATTCATAGTATGGTTACAAAACGTAATGTTACGTTTTTCAGTATAACTTATAGAAACAGAAAACTAAGAGTAATAGTAAATGTTAATACGCAAATAAAAACAGTTGTAGACATAAACGTGTTTATTGAACTGTAGACGTTATAATAATTTTTATATATGAATAAAGATGCATTTGCATAAAACAATAAAATGAACATGTACAGCGTGAAATGTATGATATTCAAATAATATAGAAAAAGGTAAGACACAGTGCCATAAAAAAGGTGGTGTAGATGATTTTCATAACGTCATATTTGGATCATATATGTATAATATTATGAATATACTGCAACACATGAAACCATATAAATATGTATAACTTTCATTGACCCACTCTAGATCATTTTTCACTCTTCGTAACTAAAAAGCTTTAAAGAGGATGAGAGGCGTGGATGCGCCCCAAGGAAGGATATCAGCGTTTATTCGTACAGCGGCAGAGATCCATCTATTGTTAGTCGACCTGCGCAACCTGGCTGAAATGGCCAAAATAAAAGAAAGAGAGAGAGAGAGAGAGAGCGAAAAAAAAACAACAAAACCTGCGAGGAAACATCCCGGATCGAAAGCTCGTCGCGCGTTAGCGGAAATAGCCGAGCGCCAGCAACGCGTTTTAGGTTTCTCACGCGCATCGCACGTCGCACCGGATAATCGATATATCGGCGTTGTTGTTGTCATTGTTGTCGCTCGTAACATGCGAGCGATTTTTACAGGCACAATACTGGAATTACGCGCGATCACTCTGCCGCAAACTTGCGTCGTGGTGTTTGACGTAACAACCAATGTCGGCGGCAAGGAATTTATGATGAAAATACGCGCTTCGAGTTTTATTCGTAATTTCTCCGCTGCATTTTTGGTATAAACGATTGAATCTTTTTACGTCTTACTCGCGTATATTATGCAAATTTAATTCAAAATATTTGTCGCAGCTTTCTCGCATAATATAATGAAATATTAAGTTTGTAATGTCTTATCTTTCCTTTACAAATACTGTTATTATTATTTTAGAAATAGTTATTTTTTCTGTTAATAAAAGTATTTTATTATTGATTCAATTTTAGTACAATCTAGGTTAAGTATAAATTTGACCGGGGAACTATAAAAATTCTTAAAAACTTGTCAGAAATTATAAAGACTTACATAGGCCAAACCTGGCTTGGATTACTATGCTGAAGCTGTGCTGAGTCCTGCCAAGATTTTTATTTGGCATATCCCTACTGGTTTGTTATAAGAAAATCCATCAAAGTTCTCACAAGTTTATGACAAGGCATATCCGGTATGAACTGCCATATAAGAGGCAAAGGAGGCCTTCATAAGATTTTGCAATGGCAAATCCATTGTGAATAATGCTGAAATTCTACGGGTGTACCACACTAGGGCATTCTAACATTAACATAGAGCATATCTGTAATGGTTTACCGTATAGATACTTACCTAGATTCTTACAAAGTTGTAGGTAAGGCATATCCAAAATGGAGTGTCAAATAAAAAAATGGGGAATTCTCATAAAGCTTTGAAATGGCAAACCCGTTGTCGATTATGTTAAAATCTTAAGGTGATTCTTCAATCGAACTCACTGCTTCTCTTTTCCACTAATGGAGTCACCATTAGCTCTATTCTATTTGCTCTTTCATAGCTGAAGAATCACCTTAAGCGTATATCATACGTATGAGTTACCATATAAGAAAAATAGAGGGGCCCTCCTAGGGTTGTTGAATAGTAAGAATAATGAGTATCTTCTACAATACAAGATATATATTATAAGAATATAGAATTGGTGCAGTAGATAGGATGACGGCAGACTAACATCTCAGAAGGGCCGGATGAATTCTCAGACAAGCGGACTTTTCAATTATTTAAATAAAAATAAAAAAAAAGATAAAAGTTCAGTGTGGTGCAGGAGAGTAGGGGTCCTTGAGAAGGAAAAAATCCCCCCCCGTCCGAAGAATGAAGATATATTTTTTATCGAATTTTCATTGCCGTTCTTAGCCAGGGCCCCATGAAAATCCAATTAAAATACCAGTTAGAAATCTTAAACGGCTGCCATATGTGAGTCTTGCTTTTGGCAGCGTTACAACCGCACGTAGGTCATATTTAATTACTTATTATATGGCCCAGAAATAAACCCCGCGATAGAATTCTGGTTTAAATTTTTACTTAGAATGTTTTATGTAACTTCATGGTGTAAAACCATACGTACGTATATGTAATCTTTTGATATATTACTTCTTGAACTTCATGCTTTCTTCAAATCTTTATTTATGTCTATTAAAAACATATACCAAATTTAAATATTATGTTCTATTAAAGTTATAAAAAACATTCAATTTTTTATTAGTTTCTGCAATATTTATAATTACTCATTAATATTAAGAAAGACAATAAATGATAATATGTGTAATAAGTGTAATATGTGCATTTATACAGTGCATTACTACTGTTTAATGTTTTTTTTATCATTATTAATATTCTTAACCTGAAGTATATTAAATAAAGCTTGGTATTAAATAAAACCATGATAAATACATTACCGCTAAAGTTTTTTTAAAAGACTTTATATATCATACGATTTATGAGAAAATTTATTGAAAAACCATTTAATGCAACGTTAAAACGTTACGTTTTAACAATCTATTAAAGAAGACTTGGTAAAAAAAGGCTTAAAGTGTGTTATTTTGTATTCATGTTATTATTCTATCGTAGAGAATTGTTTTATATTTTATTAGGTTGTGAAATGCGTGAGATTTAAATAAAGTAGAAAATAAAAGGCGAAATAAAATCTAAAGTGCAATTGGTGCAATACGTGACATGCTGTCGTGCTTTTCGTGAATGGGGTATATACCACAATTTCCTTAGGGAAACGTTGATTGCAAACGATGGTATAGTGGATATAAAAGTTTTATCCTTCCAACATCTGTTTCTTTCTTTCCAGTATTTAATTGGTTGCCTAAGAATTGCAAAATATATTCTTATTTAAAAGTAAATTATTATACAGTTTAAACATTTTATTAAATTTTTGCAATTCTTAAACAATTATATTATATAATTACAAAAAGATAATTCTGTGGTGTTGAGAAAAAAGTTAACTTAAACAGTTAAGTTAACTTTTTAAATTTGTTTTACTTTAATGTGGAATTAGGTATTGTTGGTATGTATTTTCAGTTGAGAAAACAATTAACAATTTTTACAAGCTATGTTTCGTTTTATTTTAAGGAAACAAAATCAGTTAACTGAAAATGTTTAAAAAATAAGTAGTTGACTGTATACGGAAACATGTATATTATTGTGGCTTCCACTAATAATCAAGTAACTAAATATGTATTTCCTATACACCTACCTGGTTATGACTGGATATTCTACCTGGAAGCCACAAATATATGAATATAACAATTTATACTTATAGGTTCTTATATATAAAATTCTGAAGTGAAATTAAACATTATTAAGTATCACTGGAACAATAATTATCAATGTCTTTATCATTTAAAGACATTGATAAAGAAAGTACCTATGTAAATATTAGAATGAAACAAGATTAAATTGACTTTTTGTCACTCGAGGAGAAAACGTGTCCTTTTCTTGCCTAGAAAGTTTTCGATAAACGGCATTATTCCCTCCCTTATAACGAAAAATATCGTAAGTAACGTATGGGAGATGATTGGAAATGGGAAATATGGAAGATGATCGGATCGTTTTCCTCGTGGCTTGTAAACTTCGCCTGGTAAAATGGATTCCCGATTACATTTTTCTTGTTGCGTACTATAGTATTGTTGTTATCTTTCTTTGTTTTTACAAAATATGTATTTTGTGTTTCACTATGAAAATCTAACATCATCTACTACGCTAAACTTATATTTTACGTTTGTCCGTATAAATGTTCAATTCAAGTTCTATTAGGGAGTATAAAGATAAATAAGGATTGAAAAAATTATTGCTTTAAAAATCAAACTCTAAATATAATATTTTTCTTCGCTCGAAAGGAAATCTAGTTAGTTTTCCCATTCTCATAAGGGAATGTTGAGTATAACTACTAAATTCAGCAGTTGGTCTTCTCACTCGTGGGAAAATCCTGTTTTTATTTTTTTTATTTTTATTTTATATTGTTATTTATTTATTCATTTATTGAGATTATTCTGAATCCATACATGATGTATAAGTGGATTCATATATGAATCTACACACTAAGAAATGATGTTTTAACTCAAACAGAAATGCATTATTGCAACGTCAAAATTCTTTTAAATATTTCCAAAAACGAATATGCATACCAATAAGACGAAAATCTGTTTCATGATAAATGACAGTCAAAACTATAAAACTAATTTATCTTTAAACGTAAAGAAAACGTCATTATCATCGTATTTCCACTCATTTAAAGTTTGTCTGAGATATTTCATTTTTTGATTTACTTTTTTTGATGATATTTCGAATTATTTAATTTTATTTCTTACGTAATAATTCTTGAACTCCAATACACAATAACTTGTGAACTTTCAAAACGGTATTTGCATTGACAGAAATAGAATAATTTCAAACATTTACATTTTACAGCAATCGGAATATTTCTAACAGTGTATATATAGTTCAATACATACGGAAAACATGAAATGCAAATATTTACATAACGCTGTCCCTGTCGAAGTCAAATTCAGTTGCACTTTTGATTACTTATATGTGCGCTTTTGAGTATTTTTGATTTGCGCTTATGATGATATTGCAGGTGTGCTTAAGATGACAAAAACTGGTCATTTTGCGATTTCGTAAATCAACGAGTTAAGTGTTTTTTTCCAGTGTTAAGATTTATATATGGATTTATATAATTGTCCACATATGGGTCTATGTATAGGTCCATATATGGGTTCACATAAGTGCATCTATAGTATAGTATGAGTTCTGAAATTGTAAACATATTCTAAACGCAAAGTCTCTTTCCATTCTAAGCATTTATTTGTGAATTTATTTTCATAACTTTTTTTATATTTTTTCGTTTTAATTTAAGTATATTTTAAAAGTTCATTATTTCAGATTGCATGATAACAAGAAGTTTTTTGAGAACAATTTATCAATGTAAAATCAAATTGTTAACTTTTGTAGAATAATAAGTTAACTGACTTATTTGAAGAAGAACCAATTACTCAATACATTTATTGTTAAATATATGACACATATAATAAATATGTTTATGTAAAATATTACACACTTTTTACAGAAATGTTCTGTAACACAAATGCCGTAAGTTTCTACGAGTGTCAACAGTAGCATGCAACTCTCACGAGATGTCTTGGAAGATTTGAAACAGTAACCTTATTCAGTATCATGAATATAGGGCACGTGACTTGTGTTCAATAATGTTATATGTTATCTGAAGGGTTGTAGTTTGCCCGAGGACAGTTTATTTTGATAGTTCAAATCTTCCTGACTGGATTAGTATGATACGTTTCTAGACTAACAGATGTATTTATTTATTATGCTCATATTTTGTATACTATAATTGAGATTTTTTTCTTCAAAGTGTAAATTAAATTTGTCATTATTTAAATCTTTTTGAACGTAATTCTATATATGATTTAGTAAGTCAAATTGAATAAGTTAATAATAGGAAGAAAGTAGACGATGTAAGTAATTGATTTTTTTAATTGTATGTAATACTTTTCTTTTAATAATATTTGATACATGGATTGCATATCAATGTCTACTAATGCAATACGGTCTCCTCTTCATGTAAGTGTCTAATTTATCGAACAGCATATAAGGAACATCTCTGCTGTACATTATGTATGGTAAACACTAATGGGATGATGTAATCCAATAGTGACCATTATCGAGGTTCTACATTTAGTGATATAAATTAATGAAAAAAAACCCGTTATGTAATAATCTTATTATTATATTGATTAAGAAATTAATTATATTATTTTTATATTTAAATGCATTATTGAAAAATAATATATTTTTTAAATAACAGTGTTGTCCTCTGATACATGTTAAAATGTTGTACTGTAATTTTAAATTAATGTGTACAAATTATGATATTAATAAAAATGCAATTATTATACTATGACTAATTACTTTTGTATTTGGAGTTTAGAGTAAGTGATAAAAGACGTAAATTGTTAATGTGTATACTTAATAAATAATAAAATTAATTAAGCAATTAGTTTTTCGTTGGCACTTTTATTGTTTGTAATTCAAATGTAAAGTAAAAAATTGATAGGATTGTTTCTGCGGATGCTGAAAATTATACATCCGGTATTTAAATTCTTTTTTTTTTCATGCATATACAAAATTGTTTGTATATTGTTTTTATGCAGTATGGGAATGAATGGTGTAACTGCGGGAAACGTCAGTATTCACATAGCGCTTCGTCTTCTACTTCTTTGCCCAAAAGTGTTTACGCGTGCTAAGTAACAATTTGACAAACTTAGTGCCACAAATACCTGCATACATTTATATATATATTCACATACACAAACTTGGGTATAATCATTATCTTAGTTAGAAACGCTCTATCATTGTTACGAGATTAACGAACCATAAGCTAGCTTATTTAGCGTTACGATTTTCAGAATGATAGTAAACGTGACAAAGGTTGTGTTTATGAAAGATGGAAGCTTCTATTTATCAAATATGCAAGAAAAAAACTATAATGCAATATCAAAAGTATTTGGCGTATCTTTCTGATAAAATCTATTGTGACAATTACGATTAACTGTTATTTTTTAAAGATACATAATTATTAAATAATTATGATATTTATATTTATAATTATTAATAATTTTTTAAAGATAAATTTTATATTTAAGTACATTTAAATATAAGATATAAGTAATATTTATAGTACTAACATAATGAAAATCATTAAAATTTAATAATTAAACATTAATATGAGGTATATACGTGCTAGGATTGGTTCTGATGAAATAAAAGACTTTTTTTTAGATAATAATAATTACTTATTTAATATTTATATGTTAATTTCATATCCCAAATAAAATTCTTGTATATTGACGTTTCGAAATAATTTTATTTCCTCATCAGAACTAACAATTTACAATAATAATTATATAATAATTATCAAAAAGTTTTTTGAATTATAACACTTTGCATTAATTAATAACATACATTTTTACATAAATAATAATTAGTATTT
>JABFPJ010003693.1:0-15491 GCA_022817425.1 Gryon sp. ZL-2020
AACTTTCACAACTTTCTGCGCGTATAAAGAATTTCATAATTTAGCGAAGTGATAAAAGTGCTTTTTACTGCCACGCGAAATGAATATGTCTAATCTTGGGTATTTATGTTTTGATCATTCAACCTAATGAGTATTTTTGGTCAAACAAAAAATATTAAAGGATGACCCCCCAAAAGTTTGTACATTAACTTGCTATGTTCCGCAGAAGCATTTTGTCAATTGTCACAATAAAATGCTTTTTTCACGATTGATATATCTCGCTCATTTGCTGGCAAAATTACTGGGTCACGATTTATGGTACTTCCAAGTCCTAATTACAAAAAAAATCATATATATTTCACAATGGTCATAATTAAAGTATCAAAAACAATGCAATTTTAACGTGGAACCATATTTTCAAAGTTATTTCTTGGGGAAAAGAAGTAAATTTTGAGAAAATATCATGATAAAACAATTTTAGTCAGAAAGTTGCGATTAAAAACGCGAGAAACACAATTGCAGTACGCAATTTGGTGAAAGTATATGTATTTTTTAATGCCAGTTTTAACAAAGTTTATCACACTCTCGTTTCTAGTAAAAGTAGTAGGAATTTCTCACAAGACGTGTCTTCCCAGACTCAGAACTTTTCCCATGCGTTTGCCAAACTTTTGTTTCTCGGTGTGGGAAGATTAAAAGATTTTGTTTTAATCCAGTGTTTCGGAAAAAAAAGAAGACGCAAAATAAAAAAAGGGAAGAACGAAATAATTGTTCCAAAACCTCGTTAATTCTTTACCACGTGTTAAATAATGTGAAAGTATCAAGTGCGACGCGTAGATGCCGGGTAATAAGGCTTAGACAAAATTACTACTTTTGTTCTAATTGCGAGCGCATTTCGAAGAGCATAACTCTTATGCGGCATGAGAATTTCTTTCTTTATGTCCACGTGAAAAGGAATTATATCGCGCGATTACTTGAAATTCTGTATCAAATGATAACGCACTTTATTTCCAAGGAATTATGAAAAATTGTTTCAATTCAATTAAGTAAGTGAAATGTATTGCGGCAGAATCTGCAACGATACTAATTACGTGAATTTTAATTAGAGAAATTTTACATTTATTAGCTAAGTCGTGGTGAATTTAAAATAATATAAGAACATTACGCAATTTTCTCGGAAAATGGTATATTTTTTGAAAAATTTTATTTCTTTTAATTAGAAAAAGTGATTTTAATTTATGTTTTAATAAATTACAAAATTTGCTTCATCTAAGTAATGTCATATTTAGGAAAATTTAATCTTAATGTACAACAGAAAGTTGTATTTAAAGACAAAATGGTTTTTCACATAAAAATGCATCCAAATTTAATGAATGTTCTACCTCGAATAAAAGATATTGAACTAAATTATAAAATTTGAAACAAATTGAATTTGCTTCGTTCTCGTAGTTTAAGTTGTATTAATCGATGTAATTTATTAAGACACCTAAATTGATTAACATTGAATATGCTATATATAATTAATTCGTTCATAAATTATTGTGAATAACAGATAGATGGCAAAAGAGATTAGATTAGGTAGGAAAGTAAAAGATTAATCAACTTTGAACGTTCGGCAGTATGAAAAATTTAATTTCAATATGGCAAAATTGGAGCACTTGCAGGATGAATTTGAAATAATGAATTAGCCTCTATAACAAATTCAGCCTCTTTCATTTTTTAACAAAGAAATGAATTTTCATTTTATCTCATAAATCCTTAACTTAGAAATCAATTAAATGCGCATCTTACTCGTTGCATAATTTCAATATCTAGGTAGAAGCTTGGAATGTAAAATTTAACACTAATTTTGCGATCTCTAATTTAAGTTGAGCGTCGAAAATAATAGCCTCGCGTTATTTCACCAATTTTTAATTAAAAGAAGTTGATATAATGATCCAGTTAGACACGATGATCAATGTAAAATTCAAAACACTTTTACATTGAGTGAAATATTTAATTTCAACTGTGAGCACAAAAATATTTTAACATCATACTTCAAGCATACAAGATAATTACTCTCTTTAAATGATTTTCGCGCAATATTTCTTCATCGTACCTTTTTTAATTTACCTCTTTTTTCTTTTTTTTTATTCTCTGACAATTCACGTAAAAGCTGTTTCGCTACGTCACACGTAAGAATCGAATAGTCAGCGTAGTCGAAAGATATTCATGGAAAGATGTGCTCAAAGCGACCTATATGTATTCGAGAACCGTTTCTCAGGCATTTAGTACGAATTTGTTTTTCTTAGTTTCAAAGAGATGTTCGTGCCGTAAAAAAGGTCTGGGAAAAAGAAATGGTAAAGGGCTTTTTAATTCACTTGCACTTATAAATTTAAAGCTTTAAATGTAATGTTGCCGTTTAACTTTGCGGTTAACATAATTCGCAATACTTTAAGAATGTAGATATCAAATTTGTATTTCAATGTACAAATATAATTGAATTTGTATGTTTAACTTTTGCAGCGTTTCAGATTAGTCTAACTAGTCATTTTAACGTCATACTTAATGTAAAATAAATTGTGGTAATAAATTATAATAAATTAAAAACAGAAAGATTAAAATAATAAAGCAAAATAAATAAAGTAAGTTAATTAGGTAGTTTTTCATGAAAGCATAATTTCCATAAAATATTTTTATAAAAGTACGCAAAAAGAGAATTTTAATTACATCAAATGTAATTAAAATTTTTAATTTAATTCAATAACATGTTCTTTCAAATTCAAAAATAAACGCCAGACATCTGAGCGTTTTGTAGAATGTATTAGGTTTTAAATAAAGTGAAATCATTTTTAATTCAGCTATGACAAACATTCTCAAGTTTGATTAAACATTTTATTTACGTTACCACTGGGAAAAATGTATCCATTCTTATTTTGACGATTCAATAATACAGCATCATTTTTGCAACAAAAACTCTATTCATCCATTAAGTTACATCTCATTTTATTTTCATCATTTCTTCGTCAAAAATACAAAAACCCATATTTCGAAAAAAACTGCATTCCTTCAATATGATAAATGTGATTCCATAAAGCCATTATATATCTTTGCGAACATTTCTTTCGTTCAGAGTATTTCCTCAGTTTCAGCGAACATTTTTATTTCTCCAACACGTGCACAAAGATGAAGTTCAAGAACCCGAAAGAAAGTGTTAAACGAGAGTGAGTATGTGGTGAGGAAAAATTTTGCGTGATTTGTCGTCTTTTGATGTTACCATATATGGCATTGTGAAAAAACAATTTGCACGATTCCCTTTTATCTGGGCGTTGTTCTCTCGGGATAGAACAATGGGCTCACACGAATCGTCGCAGAAATGACGCGTTTATCGGCACATCCGTTGGCGTTTGTGTCGCGGTTTCCGCACGTGCAATATCTCATTTCTGGGAAACGCGCTTGAGCAATGTGTTGCAGAAGGGTTGCCGGGATAAATTTCGTACGTGCAGAACAAACAGCAGTGAAGCAAACATTAACAAGCCCAGCCATATATAGGCCAAAGCGTGGCTCTTTCACTTCTCTCTCTCTGTCTATTTCATTCTATGAATTCGCCAAAATCTCGCAATAGTGTCTGGTCCACGAGATGAAACTTTATAATGACTTTTGCGTATAATCCCACAACGAGCTACAATGAGTTCTGCAGCTTGGCCGCGAGCGTCCATTGACTGCTTTGCTTGGCCACGATAGGCACGTCCGTCGAAGCGTGACCGCAAGACTCCTCACTTCGTCATTCCAATATGTCCGCACGTCCACTGACATGTGAAATATGCTGGACACCATTTGCAATCGCGCGCCAACTATTTGTCCGAAACTCCGAACGCTTATAACATCTGATGCCGCCAACTTGAGCTCTGGGCTCGCAAAATTCGATTCCGCTCGATTTAGCGACATCGTATTAAAAATGCCCAAACTAATGAACAGAAAATGATTTATTTCGCGCGAATTGTAGATTATTCTTGCCACATGCTGCTCGGAACTTTGATTTTAATCAATGAACAATTTCAATTGTAATTGCAAATGTTATATCTAAAATTGTACCATTTGCTTTGATGAATTCATTTAATCGAAGATGAACTTTACAACGTTATGCTTATTGAGATTAAACTCAGAAATGAAATTAAAGTTTTGTTATGATTTATAGAATAATTGATAACTTTAATTAAATTGTGATAGATCGTTTAATGATGAGAATGATAGTGTTACATGATTCTGCTTTGATATGCTAATCATTTCGTCTTAAAGTGTAGAATATTTCACTTATTGTAGTATAATTGTGATGAAACAATAATAGAAACTGCATAAATTATCATGTAACAGGAAAGCACTTTACTGTAATCATAAAGAAACCCACTTAGTTTACCAACATTGTACGGAATTATTGCACCGAGTGCTGATTTTAATTTGCAGAAACCGCGCACAAACAGTTTTAAGTCAAAGTGATGCTACATACATGTAAATGTGCACGCATTTGCGAGTTACTTAATACTCAGGATGCTATGAAATTATTTGTTTGTTAGTCTTGTAGACAAATTATGTTAAGTGTAATTGTAAGAATCATTTTGGTTGTATTTTACAAAACAAATTAATACATTTGACTTCATTTCAATATAATTATGAGAGATAAATGAAAAGACAGTTTATGTATAAACAGTTTTATTACAACTTTTAATACAAACCATATATTAAAAATAGCTTCAAACATAACCAATCATAAATCTAACACCATATAAATTTGCATAGCAATATTAAGTATTGAATTTTTTTCAATATAAGAAAAACTTTTCGTTCGCATGAATTGAATTTGCGAGAATAACATATTGCGAGCAAAAAATAAATTTAATTTCAGCACGTATAACGTTGACGTATGCACAAGAGAAAAGGTATACTCGAAGGACTTTATCTCGGATGACAAGGTCCTATGAGAAATAAAGTATGAAAATTACATGGAAAATTGAATGGAACAGTGGAAAAGGGTTGTGCCCTTTGACAATATTTGCAGCGCACAATGAAATGCACCCTTAAGGTTCCTTCGACAACTCGATTAGACTTGTCTCCAGAGGATTCTACAGGAATAGGAAGTAGTGGTGACAAGTTCGATCCCCGGCAAAGATGTTCCATTAAAGTCGTCACCTTGATTCCCCATTTGAATCGCAATTATTTTCCAAAGGAGCTGGCGTAATTCGGTCTCCACGGGGGAGCAACGAAGAATTGGGCCAACCGATTGGTCATTATCAGTTACATTGGTTATTTCCTTCGAGTACGGAAACGAATTAGGATGCTTCACGATGCATCCTAATTTGGTTGCTCAAATTGGTAGAAGTGACGATAGTTACAGTTAGACATACGAAATGACGCTTACACAATCAATTTTCAAATACATCCTTATTAGAATGCACGATTATCCAAGAATAACACGACTTATTGGTACGCGAAATGAAAGATGAAAGCGGAAAGTCGATTGCCTGGAATAATGTTGCTCGAATGTTAGGATATTTTTGGGGATCAACTTAATTGGACTTTTAACGTAGTTTGCAAGTAGTTTTAACTAGCGAATTAACTGGGTTTATATACTTACCTTTAAGAATAAATGCTGAGAAAAAAAGAACTAGGTAAAATCAAAAAGTTTATGATGAAATGAATTATAATAAGTTTTATGGTTGTACGGATTTAGACGGTTGTTTGAAATGCAAGTGGTTCCATTTGTGAAACAAACATTTCAAATAATACGACCGCGTATGTTGATTTATAATTATATGATATTTCAGAATATGTTATGTTGTTATTAATTCGTGATATGTTAAATGGAAAATGCAATTCAAGTTTTAATTGCAAAGTCATCGAAGGATAACAGTAGTATTCAATGCAGACAGAAGTATACAAATAGACGGTTAATGATAATTAAAAACTACCTGGTTATAAATTAGCTAAATATAATATTACTATATACATATTTAATATTCGAAAGACAAAGTGAAGAAACGTGTTTTAAATATTTTAGTTATTCATTCACCATTTTCTAACTGAAATTATTTCATTACAGATAAGTATTCATTTGAAAAAATATTACTCATATATATTAAGATCTTTTTTAATCACTGTTACGTTTGCGAAGAAAAAAAAATGATAAGTCTTATATTGTGTGAAAATCTATTGAATGGCTAGTTGATATACGATCTAACGACTGAACTTACATAAGAACCTATGTTATGTGAATGCATCTAAAAATGACAAATTGCAATGACACAGTTGGAAGAAAAGTAAAAATACTATTCATAGCCAATGTAAAAGGACAGTGAAAATTTATTAGATTAAAAAAGAAGAAAAATATCTACCTCCTTAAGCAAAAAAAGAATATTCTGTACCATCGATTACATTTACTGTAAAAATTACGCAGACTAATGAATTGAAAATATATTTTTCTATTTATGATCAATGAAGTATGAGAAGTACAAAAAGGTTTATTGAAATCAAAAAGAAGTAAATAAACAATAAATGTAACTGTAAGGTGAAGTATGTTTTTACTTGATTCAATAAATGGATAAGTGAAAAGTGATATTTGAATAAACCGGATTATTTAAACAATCATTTCGAAGATTAGTTTTCAAGTTATTTGTAATATTTCATGAATGTAGAGCGCTTATATTCTGATTTTCTTTCATAAAGCTATTGCCTTTTGAAAATAAAATAAGTATTTTCTTTTAAAAATAATAAAACTGTATTTGAAAAACCACAATCTAATAAAGAACAAAGAAAAATTGCTTCAATTAATAGCATTATGAAAGCGAAATTGACTTTTTCGTCCAAATTCTATTACTTTTATTTTCATCCAAAAATGTTATTCTCATAAAGTCCATACAATATTGTCGAAATAATATCCAATTTTCAGATAACCTTATTTACACGAAGATAAATAAAAACCGCAACAAATAACGTTATTTTTCCCACGCGAAAAATCAGCTTCAAATTGAAGCTTAGAGTGATCCTCTTTTATCATCCTTATATCATATCACAAGAAATTGTTCTTTTTCGGCCGAAAGATCCGTGCTTAAGGACACCCTCGTGGCTGCCGTTACCGTTCCCTGCGCTGATATTAAATTCATCCGACCATTTCAAACCAAACTTTCGAGCCCGATCGAGTTACGAATCAGCTTGTTTCCTCGTCGATACATCAAATATACCCATCATCCCAGGCTCCCAATATATATCTTGGATGTTCACTCAACTATGCTCTCGTCGCGGATGCGACGATCTCTCGTCTAAACAACCGTTCGGAAGCCACAGCCGCGAGGACCCTTCAACTACCTTTGCTGTTTATCAAGCGGCGATTCGTAACTCCGCCGGATCGCTGAGACAAGAATGTTTTTGTAAAATATTTGCGATAAAACAAACGCCAACGACATCGGCACTCGCGTGACGGTTGGTATGTTTGTTGAGAGACCTGGTCTGGGTTCCCCTGTTTTGCCCCGCGCCTCAAACTTACGCGTCCCCAATTGTACCGCAACACGGCTCTGTTACCTCCCTCTTACCTTCCATCCCCGAATCCGCCGATCCTCACGCTAGGGGAGAGACTGTAGGTTCTCGTCACGCGATCGGCCTACCGTTCCGTGTAACTTTGCCGACCCTTTACCCCCAACCTCCTTTCCTTTCTCTTTCGTTATCGCTGTCTCTCCGTCGACAAACCGGCTGATCCCGCAAACCCGCGCTAGGGTTGTCTGAGCACCTCTCGGCTATTTTCATTTTCTATGCTTTTACTGCGCTGCGCGTTGCAAAGAGCGCGCTTACGAGAGATGAAGCCGAGTGGGTTACCCGTGACCCCATTTCATCGCTTAATACTTCATGCCCTGTTTTCGCATAGCTTACCGTCTAAATCAAACATGCATTTTTTTTTACCAATCACAAACATCCGATTTCATGGTTTTGTTTTGATTTTTTTTGTTCGTCATGATCTTTGTTTTTGCTGGGCAAAGAGAAGGGATGTAATAGAGGCAATAATGTCGAGAGAGTTAAAAAAAAAGCGAGGTTCAGGCACCGCCGTTTGTTTATTGAGTAATCAATAAGAGGGGCTTCAAATTTGCACCAACTAATGGGCAGTTTTGAGGGCTTCGCTGGGAATTGGAGGATTTTTCAATTCAGGATTATATTAAGATAAATGTGACTTGATTAGGTTATTTTTGCTTTAGTGAAACAAAATTAATTTATTAAATAAAAATGCAAAAACGTATTATCATTTATCACAGACAAATCGGTTATTTTAAATTGTGTTTTCAACGAATATTGGTTTAATGTTCTCTTATCATTTTAATGAAGGCAAAATTTTCATTGATATTATTTTTAAACTGAAGTATTTTTGTTTACATCAAGTATTCGTTTTTTTTAAATATATTATTATTAAAGTGGAAAACTATGATAAAATGAGAAATTTAAAATTAGTATATTGCAAAAAATGTCGAGTAAACACGCGAGAATTATTTCATGATAATGCTTAAATAAATATAGCAAAACAAAAGAGCGATAAGTTAAAAATAACAAATTAAACATTATCTTGAAGAAGATGCGTGGCAGAAAATTGATGGTTATAGTAGAAATGAAAATGACGACGATGAAGGCATGAAATAAGTGCATCAAAAAGAAAATTAAATACTACAAATTATAAAAGCGAAACTAATGAAACGGAGAATGAATGAATTAATTAAAGTTAACTATATTACGATGATTCAATAACAAAGTTGAAATATGGGTGTTGAATTATATAAAGATTAATCAATGAGATATGTACTTTGCAGATTATAAATAAAGAATAGACGAAGAGAAATGAAGTAGCTTAATATAAAGGAGAAAAAAAGGGAAAAAGAAAACGAGTTAAACATAACTAAATGCAAATTATATAATGGTAACGTCAAAGGGAATTACACTAAATAATTCATAATTTGGAGTTATGAAATTAGACTAAAACTTGTAAATGAAGTACGATAAATTATTTATTTAACAAAAATAAATCAAACAGAAATTCGTTATCAGTAAAATTTAATGAAAATGCACAATGAATATACAAACGGTTACAGACATTAAGAATTAAATGTAAAGGGTGTATTGATTAAAATTAATAACCCATTTTTGCAGTTGTCCAATCTTTATTTTAAACACATTGATGAATGTTTTATTTGTATTCTTGTATGACATATAATGCTTATTCATTAAATTTAATAAATAAATCGTTTTATTTTGTTGAAAAAAAAGATTTGTTATAAAAAAATCACTTATTCTGTTTCGCAGTGCTTCATTTTCGCACTCTGTTTCTCTCCACTTTAAACTAAACACAACAATGTTTCTCGTTTAAACATTTTACGTCGCACATATATATTTATAAGATTTAACGATGATAGCTTTGTAAAACGATTTTTTCATGAGTGAACGGGTACTTTTATGATCACGTCAAATATCGTTTCTTTTTAATTACAAAACGTTCATTTTGACTCATAACATTTCCATGCAATTTTCTATCACATTACAAAATCCAATTATTCCACGTCGCAAACTACATAATAAATAAAAGGGCTTCGGAACCAACGTTCCGATCGGGTTATATAACACCTCTTTTCAACTGTATAATAATGAATTAATTGATACAAACTAACGAGCATTATTTTTACAATTGATGTATCTGATGTAACTGTTTCAAAATCACGCTCAAACAATACAATTGTTGGGCGGAAGGAATTCATAGATCGATACATTAATATGCATGTGGCCTTGTCATGTGAGATGTTTCAGCGCAATGATTATTACGGCGTTAATTCATTATCAAACATGTCTCGTGGAGTTTCCGGTTTTACGTTGTCGTAGATTTGATTTTCATTAAGCTTTTATTTTGATTATTAAAATACTATATCTATCACTGTCGCTTTTAATATATATAATATGAATAAGTGTCAAATAAAATAAAAAATACAAATTTTATTTTTTACCAAAATTGAACATAGAATTTTTTCAGGATTATATACTTAAAATAAATAATAAATATATATAATAAATATAATAAATAAATTTCGAAGAAAAAAGTGAGTTTGAAGTGCACGTGTAAACAAAATATGTGAATTATGCTTTTATCCATTCACTTTAGTACGTGAATATGAATTATTTGTGTTTATCGTATTGTTAATAACTTTTGACTAAATATAAATGCAAAATTAATTGAATACTAGTAAAATATAAATGTAAACTTTTTTGCAATAATATTCATATTAATTACACGTATAAAAATAAAAACAAAACTTTTGCACATTTTGATTTGTATTTGTAAATTATCATTCATGGTAGAATATATGCTAAATCATGCAATCCATATGTAAATCACGTGTAAATTATTTATGTTTACATAGAGATATTTCACGTGGACAAACATGCATATTGCGATGTTTGGTCCATATTTAATACACGTATCCTTATTTGCTTATTTGAAAAACATCAAATACAAATAAGGAAAAGCATACACGTACGAATATAATTGCAAATGTTTGCGTTGACAATCGTACTCATCAGCAAATAAATTCGAACGAAATTTATTTCAGTTCATAAAAGGCAATTGAACATTTTATTTGTTCGGGAGGTAGGTTTTATTAAGCCGTTGATGTTTATGAGTCACATGCTTAATAACACGCGTATATATTTATAATTATTTGAATCAATAAACACACAAAAATTATCGGGCTTTTCTTTTTGACTCGTTCTCTGCGGTATTTAGCATCAGATAATGCAATATATTTACTATTTGTGGAGTTATAAGTACACGAAATTTAATTCGTCATAAAAAATTTGTAACTCTTTTAAAATAGCCAAAAACTTTAAATAATATCCCTAGTGGAAAAAGTAGTCTGGATATAGAATGGATGTAGTCTGGATACACTTCGCCAGACTATATCCAGACTAATTTTTTCACGCGGGATATCACCGTAGAAGTATAATCATAGTTATTATTATTGTTATAGATTAATTCATCGTGTTTTAAACTTTATATGATTTATGTTCTGCAAAAAAACCCTTAACTTTGTTTGAAATATCAAATAAAATATACAACATTTTTTAATCGTTTAAAACAACGTTATTTTTGTGAAAAAATATTTCTCCAGTTTTTTAAAATCACCCGAAAAGTCGTGAATGATAACGGGATCGTAAATTTTTTGAAATTCCTTGAGTATAAAAAATGTCTGATCATATTTTCAAGTGTGGAGATAAAATGCAAAATGATTCGATACACTTTGATATCACATTTCCACCAATACGATAAAGTAATTAATGAAATAAATCCTAGAAATCCTGAAATAAGTCTTAAACGAGTGTTTTAGGGGTTTAAGTTTTTGAGACATGCATATTTCACAATAAACAAAATGTTCAATACCACTTGTGAACGATGTTCATGTTTTACAGTGATTCTTTTTTTTACAGAGTGTTCAAAGTTTGTGGAAGATTCAAGTAGAAATGGAAGTAAAACATAAAGGAGTTCCACAATCTGCAACCGAGTGAGTTTTTTTTTTATTTATTATGCATAAGTGTTTTCACCTTGTTTTTGTAATGTATAATAAATAATATTTATAAATTCATCGCAATGTATATTGCATTTGATAAAATCGGTGCTGCTTATTACCATAGGTATAATTAATTTATTAAGTAACACAGCTTAAATAATAATTATGCATCTATAGTCAAAGTGATAAAAGTGATGCTTGAAATATATATCTGATAATTGGATTTAATTGATGTTTAATTGATGCAGAAATAATAAGTTAAAAATACCATCTGTTAAAGTAAATATTATATTACGTTTTATAATTGTTTGCATAGATTTATGAGCCACCGATTATTTATTCCATTAAATGCATATTATCTTGTTTCTAACTATTTATTAATTTCAAAATTGTTAAGTCTATCTTAATTTTAACCATCTACATTTATTACATTATTATAATGTTTTAAATTTTCATCTATTATTATTACTATTCAAAATCAAAAAGAAAAAAGTAATTTTACCATTAACAACAACAAACGTCAATTTTGCCACTTGCAACAGAAATTGATACATAGTTATTCATCCGAAATTGCTTTATTTTTGTTTAACATGCAATATACTATTTCTCTCGAAAAAACATATAAAAGAATTTGAAAAAATAACCCAATCCAATCCCATTTTGCTTTCAACTATATTTTTAGTCAATGACTAAAAAAAAAAAAAAAAAAAAAAAAAAACATCATAAAGCGGCCATCACACGAGAGCGAAAAAAGTCCCACGTATTTAAGTGTAAAACATTTGACGTTATTGCGAAATGGACAATGTCTCATTATAAGACACTTAGGTACATAATTTCAAAGATCAAGGAGATACGGATTTTTGTGCGAGCGATAAAAAGTGGCTCATTCGAGTGATTCGTTCGTTTATGCCTGTTAAGCCTCTCAGTGTCAGGTACGCGAGATAACGAGCGGCCAAACAGTGAGAAGAGGTTGGCAGAAGTGGGGATGAAGAGGAGTACAAAAAAGGATGGTGGGGAGGGAGAAGCTAAGGATTGCTCTTTTAGGGTAGAGTTTAAAGGCAGAGGCTGTCAGCTGCGTCCCCACCTTTTTACCAACGAGCGTAAAAGTAAGATAGCATCGAAAATCGAGAAATGCGCGACCCTACGATGATGCAAAAGATCGTGGGCCTGATATATGTGGACATACTTTTATGCCGCCTGCGGACAGCTGTCGTGGAGAACGCGCGCGGCCTTCGCAGCCGAATCGGTCTGAAAAATCAGCCATTGGAATAATCCGCCGATCCGCGGAAGACAGCCGCTGTTGTACGCAGAACTGACACGCAACATACAGCAATTTTAACGAAGCCAACTTATGATGATAAACAAAACCGCTGTTGTGTTACTGTCAACCCAAGTTTTTCATGCTCGTGGCATTTGATTGGATAGAAAAAGACAAAAGACGTGGCTACCATAAGTACAAATTACATTCATAGTTTCTTGTGATAATCTAAATAATGAATGTTTTGTGAATTTTAAATAAAAAAGTAGTTGCATTTTAGTTGGAAATTAATTGGAAGGTGATCCAAAAAGATGAGTAATTTTATAAAATATGATTGTTTCAAAATGAGATTTTGTAAATCTTATTTTATGTTTTTTTAACTATCGTTAACTTCATTCGAAAGCCAAAAGATCAAAACTGGAATAAGTGATCTCATTGCCACATCAGGGCCACATTTTAGTGCGATTAAAATACTTAATAGGGTTTACTAGATTGTATCTCTCATCTATCGGTTGACAGGAAGATGGTCTTGTGAGAATTTTTCAGGTCGAATGGATGGGAGATGTTGTTGGCAATCACTTTCTCGTCTCGGATTTTAAATTTGTGAATGGAACTTGTCAAGTCATGATGATGATGATTGTCAATGTAGGGTTGTCACTAATGTATTCCGATTAGCTAACCGGGATTCTTTTGGTGTGTACGTGAAATCGGTTTAAGTTGAATAAAGTTTTTTATATGCCCTTTTTTCTTTCTCTCCATATTTTTCTCTTTCTTACGTTTTTTTTATTCTTAAAAGAAAATTTCGATTTGAGTTAATCAAATATGTGGCTGTGAAATTAGATATTATCGATTTTAAGAATTTTAGAGAAAGAATACTTTCAATTCAATATTAACTTGCAATTGAATTGATTAATGTAACAAAAATAAAGGAATTAAAGAAAATACAGTTGGTAATTTAAAATATAAATTATATACAATAAAACTTAAAATTTGTACAAACTAAATTATTAGAACATGTAAATTATGTTTACAAATTATAAAATCGAATCATATGCATAAAATATTAAAGGTGGGAAAACAGTTTTAATAAAAGTCTAATAAAAAAAATTACAGTGCATTTTATATTGACACGAATATGATACGATATTTTTGTCGTGCTTTATCGTGAACTATTTTTTATATACAAAGGAAAAAAGGAAATTATTTGTTTTAGATATTTATTTATCATTTATAATTTTATTGAAAACGAAATAAAATTCTAAAGAAAAACAATATTATATGTAGAAAATTATAATTATTATTGAATGATAAGCATAAATTTAGTTTGAAAGGTGTAACATTATTTGCAATATTTATTTATAACAATATATGGAAATTATATACAATGTATAAAATGTAAATATATTGATCGTCACGTTCATTTCACCAAACAATAACCACTATTTTATGAGTCACTTGTGACTCATAGGTAGAAATCATGTTACCCAGGTAATGCTTATTAGTTATGATAATTACGATATCAATGTATATAATTTACAGACACGTACAATGTAGTTCGATCGTTTTGAGTTTGATAATCTTATATATTATATTTTTCTGCATTTAATATTCTCATATTTATGTGTATTCATTTTGAATCATTTCTAAGATAACACAATTATATAGAATCATAGAGTAAAAAATAATTGATAAATAATTATGAGAATGAATATAAAAATATAAAATGAATTTTTTTATAACTTAATTATGATATAATAATTACCCACCTAGCAAATCCATTGGTTTGCCAAACTTAACAATCGGCCCATGATTGGTAATATGTTGCTAGTCAATCATCTATATTGAGTTAATTATAAATGATTATTGAATATTTATAATTTTTATCACACTATATTTTTTATTAATTATTTTAATGAAAATATTATTAAATAAATATTAGACATTTTAAAAACAAATTTTATTTTGTTATATTAAGATTTACGCAGCTCTGAACCAAGCATATACAAATCGCGAGCCAACAATGTATTCACACATATTATTTCTAATTCAATTCAAATATTTTGTACATCATAAATATTATCATAAAAAATGATAGAATTAGAATTGTATGACAGACTGGGTATGTTTCTCTGTTTTCTTAAATCAAACAATATTAGATTTTATTTATTAGGCAAAATAATTTTCAACATGGATCGTTATTTAAAATAATGACTAACCAACAGAGATCAGCAAGACCATTTAGTGAATTAAATTATATTTATACTGAATATTTGTATAGTAATAATTAATTCTTACAATTTAAACTTATATATTCATATTACAAAAAGATATTTTGTATGACTTTTGTTGAAAAGTGTAGTCGATATTGATGAAAAATTAGAAAAATATTCATTATAATTCTAAAAGGAACTGAAAAGTAATTAAATATCAATTAACTATTACTTTGACGTAAAAAATTTAATTATATGTACATACTTCACATAAATAAGCTCATAAATGAAATTATTCGATAATTTGATTCTGTGACATGCAGAGTAACAACAAATTTCTTCGTCGTTTTTAGAATTTACAAGTATTATTATATTTTACACATTTAGTATAAGTAGATAAGTAATTGAGTAATTACATTTTGCCATCTCTGTTAACCAATATACATGAAACGATGGTTAGTTATTAATAAAAATATTCTGCTAGCCAGT
>JABFPJ010003694.1:0-15491 GCA_022817425.1 Gryon sp. ZL-2020
TTTTTTTTTGTTTTTGTTTTCTTTTTTTTTTGTAAGTAGTAAGAATTAGGTTTTTTAGATGCATTATGATAATGGTTGTATTTGAGTTTTTTAAGGCAGACTAAAGCATGTGACTGCACTATCGCGAGTCAACGCATCGAGCCCTTAAGCGTTTGGGCTTCTGAGATACGCGAAAGTACTTGTAGGGAAGTGATTTTTCAGTGGTGAAACCTCAATTTGGCGAGACAACTATGTAACTGCTGAAAGAAGGGGATTAACTGTAATATTATAAAAATGTTCTCAATAGAAAACACGGATGAAAGTAACAAAAATAAACAAAACTAAAAAAATATTCGATAAATAAAACCTTTGAAAAAATGCATTTCATAAAATAAACAAAACAAAAGGAAATAAGCAAAACAAACAAAACAAAAAGAAAGTAAACAAAACAAGAAAACAAACGGAAAATAAACAAAACAAGAAATCAAAAAGAACATAAACAAAGCAAAAAAAAACAAAAAGAAAATAAACAAAACAAGGAAACAAACGGAAAATAAACAAAACAAGAAAACAAACGGAAAATAAACAAAACAAGAAATCAAAAAAAACATAAACAAAACAAAAAAATACACACAACAAAAAGAAAATAAGCAAAACAAACAAAACAACTTTCATCAATATTTTTTACAATATAATTTTTTTAATTTGTTAATTGTGCAACAAAATTTTTAATTATTTTTTATTTCAATGCTGAAATTGGAAATATTGAAAACATTTTCTTAAAAAATAAATTAGATATATATACATATATTATATATAATATATATTATAATATATCTATCAAAACGAAAAATATATATAATAGGAATATATTTTTGTATAAAAACCATATGTTCAGAATATATTAACAATATATATGCAATATATTTTTCGTTTTACCAGGGATTATAACATTCAGATAAATGTAATTTTTCTCGCTATTATTTGCTTAATTTAAATGATTGAGAAGCAAATGGCAGAAACTTATGTTGACTGTTGATCGATCTTAAAGAATGTTATAAAGCACTCAATTGGACGTTTTGCTCTTTCGTGTCACTGCTTTTGAATTATAAGTCGAATGTAACGAGGTATTAAAGAAAATGGTGCACGACTTAACATACGTGAACAATAACGACGGCTACGTTCAAAATGCATTGCAAAAGCAAATAAATCAATTTGCAATGTCTGACATGAATATTATCATTTCTTTTTAAATAAAAAGACAAACTATTTATCTAAGCTTATCAATTAAGAAATGTACTTCAAACTAAAAAAAAAAAATTATTTAACTAAGCAATATTTTTCTAAAAATATATAAAAATGTTTACAAATTTCATACTTTTTAAATTTTCATATTTTTTTAGAAAAAAAAGTATATGAAAAAACATTTTAAAAAGTTTTTGTTTCATATTTTTCAAATTTATTTTCATATATATATTTTTTAAATATTTGAAAAATTTCAAAATTTTCAAATAAATAAAAAATACAAAGAAAATTTCATACTTTTTAAATTTTCATATTTTTTTAGAAAAAAAAACTATATGAAAAAACATTTTAAAAAGTTTTTGTTTCATATTTTTAAATTTATTTTCATATATATATTTTTTAAATATTTGAAAAATTTCAAAATTTTCAAATAAATAAAAAATACAAAAAAAATTTCATACTTTTTAAATTTTCATATTTTTTTAGAAAAAAAAGTATATGAAAAAACATTTTTAAGTTTTTTTTTCATATTTTTTAAATTTATTTTCATATATATATTTTTTAAATATTTGAAAAATTCCAAAAATTTCATATCAATAAAAAATACAAAAAAAAATTTTAATATTAAAAAATTTTGGAATCCCATATAAAATCCGCTGTTTTATAATAGTTCCATTTTAAGTATGTAACAAAACTGACAATAAACTGGCGTTTAGTTACAACGCTTGAATTCAAAGCCGCGGCAAAATGTAGGTTATTGCAATCAAGGTGAAGTGGCAAAAGGTGGGAAAGATGCAGAGACATATTCGAAAAGAAAGTCGAGTAAACGGTGGATGAGGCTGGCGATTTTGAATAACGCTGATGGCGGCATCTTTGAGCACCCTTTGCGTCGTATTTCCTCGTCCAATCGCGACCTTCTCTTTCTTCTTTTTTTTTACATTCTTCTCAGCTTGGCAAATTAACTCAAAAAAAAGTTGATCGCAAGTACTTCAGCTGTTGCTGTACTAATGTTGCAAATCTTCGAACTTAAGTATACAAGTTCAAAATAGTATAACTTAAGTACACTGCAAAAAATGAATTGTAAAATGTAAATCTTAAAAATTGTTTACTTTTTAGGTTTGAAAAAATTTGTTTGCTAATGTCAATTTTATACTAAAAAAATGCTACGTTGAATCAAGTTGATTTTAGTTGAAGCTGGGTTGAGAAAATCCATTATTATTAACATCAACTCAATTGTTTACTTTGTTTTAATTTGTTTTGGTTTATTTTGATTTGTTATGATTTTTTTTGCTTTATTTCGATTTGTTTCGTTTGTTTTGTTTACAATACATTAGTGTGTGAAAAATAATCAAAAACATCAACTAAAGTAAACATGAACTAATTCATTGTTTACTTTCATCAAGTACAGAAATATTTTGTAAATATTAAAATTGATTGTTTTGATTTATTTTGATTTGTTTGTTTTGTTTACAATACATTAGTGTCAGAAAGAATCAAAAACATCAACTAAACTAATTCATTGTTTACTTTCATCAAATACAGATATGCTTTGTGAATATAAAAATTTTTTAATTATTTATTTTATTTAATGTCAACAATAAACAATATTTAAATATGAATACAAACTCACAACTGCTTTTAACGTTTTATCTTATTATTTATGATTTATGATGATGTTATAGGCTATTTTCATATATTTGAAAACAATGTAACTTTTGTTTACATATAATGTAAACAAAGACAAATAAACATATGAAAATAACGTATTATTTTGTGAATATTCAAATTGATTGTTTTGATTTATTATGATTTATTTTGAATTGTTTTGATTTTTGTCGTTTATTTTGATTTGTTTTGTTTACGATACATTATTGTTCATTTTCATCAAGTACAGAAATACTTTAAGAATATTAACTATTTATTTTTAATTTATTTATTTCATTATTTTTCCTATTTTTTTTTCTTTTCCTATTATTTAATGTCAACAATAATAACACCTTATTTGAATATGAATACAAGGTCGCATTGTTTTATTATTATTATTATATATATTAATTTTACTTTATTATTTATGATGTTTGTAAACATTCGTACAGAATGTATATATTTTATTATATATTATATATGCATTTTATTTAAATACAATGATTAAAAAGAATTAAATATCAATTAAACTAATTCATTGTTTACTTTTTTTTTTATCAAATACAGAAATATTTTGAAAATATTACAAATTGATTGTTTTTTGATTTGTTTTGGTTTATTTTGATTTGTTTTGTTTGTTTTGTTTACAATACATTAGTGTGTGACGATGAATCAAAACATTAACTGAACTAATTCGATTGTTTACTTTAATCAAATATAGAAATATATTTTCAGAATATTACAAACAAATAATATTTGCAATTATTAATTTTATTATTTGCTCTGTTTTCTTTCTTTTCGTTTTATTTTAATGTCAACAATAACACATATTTGAATATGAATACAACAAAGTCGCACTGGCACATGTTTGTTTACTTTATTATTAGGTCAAGGTCAATAACAAAGGTCACATTTGTTTTTCAAGTTTTACTTTATTATTTATGATGTTTGTAAACATTCATTCTAATTTAGAATATTTTATTATAATACTTCATTTTACTTAAATACAATGATTATTTTTGGGCTGAAAATGACTGAAAATGAATTAAACACTATTGAAACCAATCGCCATGAACGGGAATCGAACCAAGGACCTCGCGAGTAGAAAGCCGCTACCTTATCCAACGCGCTACTGCTGCTGTAATGTCAACTTAATATTTTTAGCCCCTATATTTGACGCCAACGGTAAAATATATTTTGACGGTCTTTTATTGCAAAGGATAATTAAGATTGAAATTATGTAATTATTCTTTCATTTAATTTGTTAGAAGCTTGAAACAAAATATATATTTATTGTAAATTAAAGCATTTTATCGAGTTAGTTCAAGTCAAAAAATATACTTATTTCAAGTAAAATATACTTAGTTCAAACACATACCAGTCAAATATATAATAATACTTGGAATAAAATTATTTATTTTTTTAGTGTAATATTTCGATCATTTTTCATAGAGCAAGTTCCAAAATGGCTGAATTTATTTGTACGAGGTTTTAGAACAAAATGGTTGATGGGAATTGATTTATGTTAATGTAATTATGCAATTTTGTCTGCAAACAATTCTGCAGTCTGCAAGCCCGTCCGAATATTTGTCTTCATAGTGGTGTAGTCGCTAATCGGCCGGACTTTGGCGATGAGTCAACTTGGCTCATACAATGCTAATCATTAAAACGTAGTTAAAAATTCGTGCTTACATGCATTTTTGTGTAATATAAATGAATGCAATAATAAATTTATGTTTTATACGATTTTATAATAAAATATGTTGCTGCTTTGATTTTTTAGAATTAATTTATTACATGTCTGACTATAATCGGAATTTTCTCCTGATTTTTAAAAAAGAACAAAAATAATCGGCATCAAGAAATGTTGCTGATTTGAAAAAATTTTTCCCTTCGAAAAGTGGGCTGAAAATAGCATTTTCCCGACCTAGGAAGGGAAAACAACTTTCTGCCCCTACTTTCCATCCCAAGGGAGGGAAAATAAATTTCCACTACAACACTTCATTTAAGGGATGAAAATACTTTCGGACGAAAGTAGCACTTTTTCTCCCGTGAGGGGAAAGTAACTTTCTATCCCAAGGGAGAAAAAGTAAACTTCCATTACAACACGTCAATTAAGGGATAAAAATACTTTTGCTCCCTAGGGAGAAAAAGTGTTTTTTCTCATTTTCGTCCCATTTTTGAGGGAAGAAAAGATTTGTTTTCGATGCACATGTGAGAAAAATGGTCTTTTCGTCACTCGGGAGGGAAAGTGCCCTTTTCCGCCCTAGGGATTTTTCGAAAAACAGCATTATTCCCTTTACAAAATTCGAAACACAAATTCATTTCGGATTTCCGATCATCTCCCATGTTACGTATACGATATTTTTCTTCCCGAGGGAGGGAAAATGCCGTTTTTCGAAAACTCCCTAGGGCGGAAAAGGGCACTTTCCGGTGTGACGAAATAGTATATTACTGCTGAGGGCGCCACTGCGCCCGACGCTGGTACGCTATTTTATGGACCGAGGGAGCGGGCGGTAAAGTGGAACTTACCGCCCTAGGGCGGTAAAATCCTCGAGGGCGTAGCCCGAGAGCATTTTTACCGCCCTAGGGCATGGTTAGTTCCACTTTTGTCCGCTCCCAAGGTGCATAAAATTACTTTTTATCCCTACTTTTCATCCCAAGAGAGCGAAAGCACCATTTTCGTCCCACTTTTGAAAAATGAATAGTTTTTTTTAAGCAAAACTTTGAAGGGCAGAAAAGACGTGTTTTCGATGCACGTTTGAGAAAACCTCACCCCTCTGTCTAATTAAAGATGTCGAACTCAAACGATCAAATAAATCGGTCAAATAAACGATCGTTTCTAATAACACAAAACATATAAATCAACACATATAAATCTCAAAACCTCAATTTTATTGAGCGAAATAATACTCTCGCATTTCATGAAATAAGCTCTTCTTAAATCATCAATAGAGTAACAAATAAAAAACGAAAAAGGATCGAGCTTCAATACAATATGATTAAGAAGCAGTTTCGACACTGATCTCGTAAACTTTGCCAAAGTTTAAAATGAAAGGTCAGTCCGCTCTATATATACGGCATTATACGCACGTACAATCATAAGGTGTAATGGCTCGCTGTATAGAGAAGTTCATCGAACGAGATAGAAACTTCCTCGAGCAAAATCTATTGTTGACAGTGCATTAGGCGTCTCTATGTTTGTGTGTGACTTCAAACCCACCGCCCCCTGTCGATTTCTCCCTCACGCTCGCTCTATCTCGCTCTAACTCGCTCCATCTCGCTCTTTCGTTTAGATGCTTCCCATTGAGTGCATGCCTTGTATGCGCGGATCTATCATAATGGAATTACCGATATTATATACGCTCAATGCGGTTATTCAAATCGTTGTAAAGATTGAGTCCGGAAGTAGGATAGGGGGGGGGAGGCAAAAGGACTCTAAGTTGGGCGATATCGAAATAGCGGGCATCTTATGCCTATTCAATTGAAAGATTTTTTTGCTGTTGAAAGTAAATTCTTTGATGCAATTTGTTGGCGCTGTGTGCTCTAAAAAGATCGTTTTTGAGCTAATAGGTCACAGATGGAGACTTTTACGAAATCTTTAATGTCGTTGTAATTCAAAGAATTGTTACTTTCTTTATGAAATAAAGTCTTGTTAATTATTTTGCGACGTGCTCTAAAAATTGTAAATTTACATTTTAGAGCATTTTAGAGTAAATGGTTTAAAGATACATCTTTTGATACAATAGAGAGTTTAATGTCGATATAATTGAAAGAATTGCTACTTTCTTTACAATAAAGTCTTGTTAAATATTTTGCGATGTGCTCTAAAAGCTTACATTTTAGAGCATTTTGGAGTAAATGCTCTAAAGATACATTGTTTGTTAAAAAACAGAGTTTTTGTCATAAAAAAGAACGTTTTATAAATTAAATTCTTTTGATGAATGTGTTTTAAAGTACTGTGAAAATGGTTTTAGAGCAAATAATAGAGATAAAAAGTGTGTTTGAGCTATTAAGTTCAAGATGGAGAAGTTTACGAAATCTTTAATATTTTTATAATGGATAGAATTGCTTCTTTCTTTACAGAATAAAGATTTGTTAAATTTTGCGATGTGCTCTAAAAATTTACATTTTAGAGTAAATGCTCTAAAAGGCATTTTTTGTTGAAAACAGAGTTTTTGTCATAAAAAAGAATGTTTTAGAAATTAAATTATTTTGATTAATGTGTTTTTAAGTATTGTAAAAATGATTTTAGAGCAAATAATAGAGATAAAAAACGTTTTTGAGCTATTAAGTTAAAGATGGACACTTTTACTAAATTTTTTGTTTTTTATTATTCAAAGAATTGCTACTTTCTTTACAAAATAAATGTTGCGATATTCTCTAAACATTTACATTTTAGAGCATTTTAGAGTAAATTCTTAAAAATATACATTTTTGTCATAAAACAGATTTCTTGTCATAAAAAAAAATAACAAATGTTTTAGAAATGCAATTAATTTGATGAATGTATTTTAAAGTATTGTAAAAATGATTTTAGAGCAAATAATGCGGAAATAAAAAATTTTATTGACGAAGTTGTAAAAATGTCAGACAGATTTGATTGTATTTATTATTTTAACTTACTTTGAGAGAGAGAAAAAAAAAGGATTAAATTATAAATTAATTCAGCAATGAGAGAAAATATCCCGTCTTCTCGTTATTCTTTATCGACATTGTTAATTAGATTTCCGATTGATTAAGTTAATTTCAAGTTCGGAGCCATTTAAAGTTTCTTATCAAATTGAATTGACAACAATAAAATTCAATTAATAATTCACTTTGTCATGTTAATAGGAATATAAAACTTCGACGCTATAATACATGATGTTCAATCATATATATTCTCTAACTTTTATTTCACCTTTTTTTCACTTCCGTTCTATTAAGTAAATATATATATACATATATACATTTAAACAATTTTAAAATTGCGAAAATTTTTTATAACAATTTTATTTAAAAATTAAATAATTAAAAAAAGTTAATTAAGAATTAAAAAAATTAAAAAATGTTTAAGAACAAATAAGTCTTTTTAAAAAATGATTAATTATAAATATTGTTAAAAATGAAAATAAACAATGCAAAATGCAAAATTTAAAAAAAAAATTTTTTTTTTAGTTTTTACAATTCTTTTTTAATTTTAATTATTATTATTATTTATTATTTTATAAAATTTAAAATATTTTCAAAATTTAAATATTTATTAATATTTATATAATATTATAATTTTTGAAAAAAGTAAATTTCGATTTTTTATTTTTTACATTTTAAGCATAAAAGAAATAAAATGACGAAAGTAAGGAAAAGATTTGCAATAAAAAAGCAATTAAAAAGTGAGATTATTTATGCCAGCAATAACATGTCAGGGAACATGTGTTGAGGGATGTTTAGGAATGCCATGCAATGGACTTCTCGCACGTTTCATTTATGGGAATTCCAACAGTCGTGTATATTATACGACCGCGCTAAGCAACTATGAACAAAACGTCAGCGATTTTTGATATTAGTCGTTCAAACACATGAGTTGATGAAACGACACATAAATATGTAAATCTTAATCCAACGCGACGAAAAGCATTCGTTTTTGCGATAAGGAACACTGTATTATTTTTATGCAAATTTCGATGGGTGTATATATATGTATATATGTATATATATATATATAATTTCTGATTTAAGATTTTTTTGTCGCTGTATTTTAATTATCATTGATAAGAAAATTGGTCCGGAAATGTTGAGATGTAAGATAATATGTAGTTTAAATGCATTTCGCAAATAATGAGTATATGAAAATTGTATCAATTTTGGATTCAAAATAAAATAAATGAAATGCAGATTTTTGCCAGGGAAACATTTAACCTTTTTTCAAAAAACTTTTTCAAAATGTATTTTTTCTAAGAAATTAAATTAGAAAATTAAAAAAATTAATTGAAATATTAAATTACAAAATTTAAAAACAATATATTTAATAAATAAATATTAAAAATAAAAAAGAATAAAAATATCAAATAAATTTTTTTTTTTTTTTCATTTTGTTTAATTTGTTGAAATGAGTTGAAATTTCTGTTATTAAATATTGCAAAACTAATTAAATATTTTGTTAAACGAAGAAATGATTTTAAAATGTAAATATATTTCGAAAAATAAAATGGATGGGAAAATATTTTAAGAAATTTGGAACAAGTTTTTTTTTAATTTGTTAAAAAAAATTAATACAAAATTTTTAACCCTTTTTTCAAACAACTTTTAAAAATGCTATTTTAGATTTGAAAATTAAAACAAAACTAAGTTAAAAATGATAATTTAAAGAAATTATTAAATTTTTTTAATATATTTCATAATTAAATATTTTCAAAAAATATCAAATGAAAATGTTTTTTAAATAAATTAATTAAATATTTAATTAATTAGTTAAACGAAAAAAATAAAAATTTAAATGTATTTCAAAAAATAAAATGGGCGGAAAATTTAAAAAAATTTTAATATTTTAGAATAAAAATATTAAAAAAAAATTTTGTTTTTAATTTTTCGAAAAATAAAGATTATATATTTTTGAGTTAAAGAAATCTAATTACCTTACAATTATTTTTAACCTAAACTATATAATTTTACGAGGCATATAACTGTACCAAATTATTTATTAAAATGTATAAAAAATAGCAGCGATAAATTGTATTCATGCAGGTGTGAAGTTTATTTCAGTTACGTGCATGTGAAAATTAAGTTAAACCTTCGGGAAATTCTAGTCATGCATTTCTTAAATGTAAAACAAATTTGAATTACGAATAATTCGTATTCACAAATGGATTATTGCCGGTTCTTGTATTTTAATCAATAAAAATTGTTTGACGCGCGAAAACAATCTTCTTAATTATAATTTCTAATCCTGTTTAATTTTCATTAAAATAAATTTACTTTATAAAATAAAAAATTAATAATATTTTTTAACAATTTTTAAAATAACAAAAAAATGCATTTAAATCAAAATTTAAATTTAAATTTAAATTTTATTTTTTAAATAAAATTTAAATAAAATGAAAAATAATTATTTAAAAATTAATTAATTGTTTAAATTAATTTATTTAATTTAATATAAAATTAAAATTTAACAAATTAAATAAAATAAAAATTAAAAATAATAAATAAATTTACTTTATAAAATAAAAAATTAATAATATTTTTTATTAATTTTTAAAATAATAAAAAAAATTAAAACAAAATTTTAATTTAAATTTTAATTTTATTTTTTAAATAAAATAAAAATAAAAAAGAATATTAAAAAAAAAAATTATTTTTTAATTTTGTATATTGCATTTTTATTTCGCTATAAAATTGACAAATAAATGGCAAAAACAATTGTCTTCATTTTCACAGAAAAATGGTAATTTGTTAAAGAAAATGTTATGTATTTTCTTTGTTCTTTTTTTTATTTCTTTTTTAACATTAAATTTGCTCGTATTTTTATTGAATGTAAAACGTTTACATTTACAAATGTAAAAGATACATTTGAATAGTCGTAAAACACGGGGGATGGGATTTAATGGAGATGGAAGAAGAAGGCGCTGAAATGGGGGTGGCAGAGAGATCGCTTGTCAGCTGTCCCCGAAGTAGGCGCGAGCCAGTGCGCGTCGTGGCTTCGCCACGTGCTCTTCGGCATACCTCGGCACTGCAAAACCCACGAGAATCATCCAAATCACAAACTCGGACAAAGTCGCTCTCATTAATTCACTCTTCGAAATCACTCAAAGTTATTTGCAACGCAAATTTTCATGCTAAAATCGTGAAAAAAAATTAAAAAAAAAATTTTTTTTTTTGAAGGACATTTTTGAAAAAGAAGAAAATTTTATTTTTGAAAAAAAAGTGAAATTTGTCAAAATGACGCGCGACGTTTTGTTAAAACTGCGATGCTGCTCTTTTTTCGAATTGTTTAACTCCAAGGATAGTTAGGATTCGCAAAATTTTTTGTGAGTAAATACAAAGATTTTTGCAAATCACTTTTGTACAGTTTTCAACTTAAAAAAAAAAATAAAAAATTGTTGTTAAACTTTTATGATTAGAATTGAAATGAATTACTTGAATTTTGAAAAAAATTATTGAAAGAAGTGAAAAAAATTATTGTAAAACTTTTATAATAAAAATTGAATTGAATTACTTACTTTAATTTTGTAAAAGAAAAAGAAATAATAATAATAACAATTTATTTAAAAAATTGAAAAAAATATTGTGAAACTTTTATAATAAAAATTGAATTGAATTATTTCAAATTTACAAAAAAAAAAAAAAAAAATCATTGAAAAAAGGTGAGGAAGAAAGTATTTTTTGTACTTTTTCGTTTTGCGAAAAAAAATAATTGAAAAAATTGAAAAGAAAAAATTAATGTAAATTTTATGATAAAAGTATGAATAGAATTACCTCAATTTTGAAAATAATACAATTAATAAGAACCTATTGAAAAAATTGAAAAAAAAATATTATGAAACTATTATAATAAAAATTGAATTGAATTATTTGAATTTTGCAAAAAAAATATTGAAAAAATTGAAAAGAAAAATTGTTTTCAAAATTTTTATTATACAAATTGAATTGAATCATTTTAATTTTGTCAAAAATTGATGAAAAATTTATTGAAAAATTGAAAACAAAAAAATTATTGTAAAACTTTTATAATAAAAATTGAATTGAATTATTTCAATTTTGCAAACAAGTTAATTGCAAAAATAAAATACACAAAATTATTGTTAAATTTTGATGATAAAAATAGAATTGAATTATTTCAATTAAAAAAAAATTATTGACAAAATAGAAAAAAAATTATTGTAAAACTTTTATAATAAAAATGGATTTGAATGAATTCAATTTTGCAAAAAAAAATTATTGAAAAAAGTGAAAGAAAAAAGTATTTTTTGTACTTTTTCGTTTTGCGAACAAAATCGGCGACGACAGCTGAAACTTTTCTTATAAAAGTTCTTATTCAGATCTTCGCGAGGATTTTCGTCAAGTACAAGACTCATCCGAGTTACTTTCATCATTGCCAAATCAATTCAACTTTATGATGAAAAAATTATCGTGCACTGATCGACTGTTAAATGCCTTACAACAACAACAACAAAAAAAACGGATCTGAAATTAAAAATACGAAATGAAAATGACCGGTGTTTTTTATTTTTATATACGGAAAGCAATTTCATACGAAATTTAATACGATTTGTATACGAAAATATATATTTGTTATTTTTTACCATTTTTTGTATACAAAAATTTTTTAATTTCTATTAAATATTCTGCATTTATTTTTTATGAAATTCTTTATATAAATATACTTTTATATAATTTTTTAAATATTTAATTTAAAAATTATTGTAATTTTTAAATTTTAAAATTTGTGATTTTTGCAATTTTATATATAAATTTTAAATTTCTTTTATACATTTTTTATAAAAAAAATTTAAATATACATATATATATATGTAGGATTCAAAAAATATAAAAAACATTATATATAAGATAAATAAAAAATATATATATATATAATTTATATATAAATTGCGGCAATATGACATATATTTAGAATATAAAATTGTATTTTATATTATATGAATATTTATTATAAGAAATAGTAATTTGGAAAATTTTTAAAAAGAACAATTTTACTATAAAAATTCAAAATTTAATTTACTTAAAAAAAATTAAATTAAATAAAAAATTAATTTAATTAAAAAAACTAAAAAAAATTAAAATTAATTTAAAACAGCAAACATCAATATTAACAGTTCAATTGAATATTTCTAAAAATATATAATTTGTATTGTTTTATAAAAAAATTTACCGTTTTTCAAATTTACCTCAGAATAATATTTTGACATTAAATGTTTATTTTAAATTTCATTCAATATAGTTAAAAATATAAAAAATAATGTTCTCAAATCTAAAATTTGTATGCAAATTTTTAAACAAAATTGCGATTAATTTTGAATCATTAAACATAATTGATTTTACATACATTCTGCATTTAATTCGTTAATAATTTGTTTTCAAATACATTTAATCAAGCATTTAATATTCAAAAGTAGAAGAAGAACATTCTTTCATTTTATTAATTATGAAATTCATCATCAAATAAATGATCAATAAAAGTGACTCATTTTTAATTTTTTTCTTTTTCAGTAAAAATACTTTTAGAAATATTATTTTTAAATAAACTTTTCTTAATTAACATTTTTCTCCACCAAAATAAAAATATTGTTAAAAAAATCGATAAATGTTCAAAAATGATTTTATTTATAAAAATATTTGATTTAAATAATCAAACTTAATAAACAAATAAATAATTTTTCTTTAAAGATTGCAGGGTTTCATATTTTTGATTAATTTGCATTATTATATATATACATATATATATATATATACATATATATATATACATATATATATACATATATATATACATACATATACATATATATTATATATACAATTTCTGATTAAATTACAGTCACATTGATATAATAAAATGAATGCATTTATGTGATATTAGAAAATCGGTTTGTAAATTTACACTGACAATTTGAATGGAGTTATAAGTGCATATGTGCCGTGTTATTTGCATAATAATAAATCAGCCAATGAAGACAAAGGATTGCAAAGTTTCGCGTCAGTTGCCGATATTGAAAATAACCGAGTTATTCCCTTGTAATAAGTCTGCTACGAAAAAGAATCCTGTGCATGTAAAAGACAAGATTAACGCACTGTTTTATATAAACAACTTTTCAAAAACCAATCAATTTAAATGCAAACCAATTCATTACAGATATTTTTGTAAATATTTGAGTTAAATATAATAATTATTAATTATTATAATTTTATTTATTATTATTTATTCATAATTAAATTACTTTTTTCATTTTTTCATCACAAAATATATGTATATATATATATATATATATATATATATATATATATATATATAAAATTAATTACAATAATAATTTGTAAAAATGTGATAATTTTTGAAAGTTAAGAAATGTGTTTTTCTTGTCTCTGAAAAATAATCTCAAATATTGAAACTAACTTTTAGTCTTGAAAATTTATTTGTCATAAATAATAATTACAGCAAAAGTTTAATTAAATGCCCGAAATTGCCGGCCCATATCAAAGTCGTACTTATGAAATTGCAGCAATAATAAACATAAGACACGGATAATTCAAATATTCATCATTAAATATATATTTATTATACAAGTAAAATTTGCATCAAACCGAGAAATCAATCCCGTAATTCCTCGTTCAATTATTTATTACACCGAAAAGAAATTAGTTTGTTGTGTCTATTATTAAACTTATCAAATTAGGTCACTTTTTAATATGAAAAAACAACATTTTCCTTCATTGTTTTCTAATTTTAATTCAATGATTTTCGCTGAATTGGCTGGCGAAATTTTCGACAAGAAAGATTAATTCAATTTTTTTCTTCTTTTCTCTATTTTTTAATATTTCAACAAATCGTTTGAGGAACTTTAATTTGCGATAACGTTGTTGCAAATTGTGCAAAACGATCAATCTGTAACTTGCGTTTGTACGAACTTGCTTCTGAATCTGATAGCTCAGACAAAGGCAACTTTTTCAAATTATTATCTCAAATCAATGACTTAATTTACATAAAAAGTAATTCAAAGAAAAATTTTTTAAAATGTAAAAAAATTAAAATCATTTCATAAAAAAAATAATAAATAAAAATATATATTTAAGTGTGATTTTTGTCGCTTTTTATATATAAAAAACATTAATTTTATATCATATATGATATATATGATATATATATTATATATACATTTATGTCATATATATTTTTTTCACTATTTTATATAGACATTTTTTAAATATACTTTCGACCATATATGATATGTTATGATTTATATTATGTTAATTATAATATTATATGATATCATATATATTATATAATATCATATATATATGACATAAAATATATAATAATATATGTAATATATGTCATTATAATATATAATTTAATATATATCATATATATAATATATATATGATATTTTATATATGTATCTTATATTGATTATATATATTATATATATTATATATTTTTTCGCTATCTTATATCGATATTGTTGAAATATATATTTTTTATACAAAATATGTAATTTTGTCAAAAATTTTGAAAATATATTTTTCATCGTCAGAAATATATTTTTATATATATTTTTGAAATATATCTTCGTCCATATATGATATGTTATGATATATATTATGTTAATATAATTGATATACTTGATAGTACTTTGATAATTATAATATTGTATTATATGATATATTATATAATAAATCATACATATGATATACAATATATAATAAATAATACATATGTAATATATATGTCATGAAATATAATTTAATATAAATATTATAGATTTTTGCATAATATATATTTTTTCAAAAATTTTGAAAATTTGAAAAATTTTTCTATTGTCAGATATTTTATATATATTCTGATACATTTGTAAATATATTTTTAAAATATATTTTCGTCCGTATATGATATATTTTAAGATATATTA
>JABFPJ010003695.1:0-15485 GCA_022817425.1 Gryon sp. ZL-2020
GGAAAAAAAAAAAAAAAAAAAGAAAAAAAAAAGAAAAAGAAAGCAAAGTTAAGAACCAAAAAGTTAAAGAACGCACGGGGTGGGGATACCCGAATGGCGGCACTGAAACATTTCAAATTTACGTCTCAGATGTTTCTCGCACGTCCATAAAATCGTAATCACGCAAAAACGCTGCGATTATTTGAGATTTAAGACGCGGCTAATGAGTTTTCGTGGGTTTTCGGCGGAAAATTGCTTTTTGGACGAAGAATACAATTTTGGAAAAAAAATTTTTTTGGGTGGGTTTTTTTGGAAAAAGGTTTTTTGGGGTTTTTTTGAACAAAGTTTTTTTTTTTAATATGGAGGAATGTTGTGGAACTTTGGAAAAGTGAAATTTGGTTTGAAAGTGTTGGATTTGAGTTAATATTGATATTGATGTATATTGCAATATTCGTGAAAAATTTATTCTGTGCAAATTGTGGTTGAATTGAAGTGCAATGCAGGAACATAAGTCGTTTTTAATTCGAGACCTTTTGGGGGACGTTTTGGCGGACCGCGTTCAAGGTAGGCATTTTGCGCGGGTTTTGTGGTTTTTTGGATTTTAAAAGGGTTTTATGAAAAAATTGTGGAAAATGGGATTGAAAGTTTATTGCATTTTTTGGTGGAAAAGTTGTGGAAAATAATGATGAAAAGAATAATGATTTTAAAGATTTTATAAACATTTTGAAATTTTTGAAAAAAAAGGAAGAAAAAACTTTAAAAATTATAAAATGAAAATCTCAAAATACAGTTAATTTTTGTTAATTTCGAATTTTTTATTCATAAATAATATTTTTTGATATTTTTTTCGATTTTTTGCTGCGGAGAAAAAAAATATTTCATACTTCCGTCGCGCGAATTTTCCGACGGCAATCTTCCGACGGTTTTGCAAATTCATGTTTTCATGATCTAAAATTCGTGATCTATGAAACAAGATGTGTTATTCATGATCTATAAATCATGATCTAAAATTCGTGATCAATGAAACAAGATGTGTTATTCATGATCTATAAATCATGATCTAAAATTCGTGATCTATAAATTATGATCTACGAAACGTGATCTGTTATTCATGATCTATAAATTATGATCTACGAAAAGTGATCTGTTATTCATGATCTAAAATTCGTGATCTATAAATTATGATCTACGGAACGCGATCTGTTATTCATGATCTATAAATCATGATCTATAATTTATGATCTACGAAACGTGATCTGTTATTCATGATCTATAAATCATGATCAAGTATTCATGATCTATAAATCATAATCGATGTTTCATGATTTAAGATTTATGAACTATTATTTCCGACCCTAATGAAAGAAAATATATTTCGAGATATATATATAATGTATATATATAAAAGCAAAATATATTTATATATATATGTGTATGTATGCACATATATTTTCGACAAAATTTTATATATGTTGTATATTTGCAAATATATAAGTAAAAATATATATGCAAAATATAGATAATATATATATTGTCCTTATATCGCCCATAAAGTGTCCATATATTGTCCATATATTATTCATATATTTTCCATATATTATCCATATATTTTCCATATATAGTCCATATATTGTTGATATATTGTACATATATTATATATATAATTTTTATATAAATTATATATATATGTTTCTTAAAAATGTTATATATACAAGATCAGTTTTTATATTTTTATACAAAATCTAAAATTGCGTATATATAAAACAGTTTTATATATTTTGCATATATAAAATGTATATTAGCAATATATTATGAAGTCATACATAAAACGTATATTAACATATATATTATAAAATGATATAATGATGATATATTCAAAATATATAGACACATGAATACTTTTATATATATAAAGTGCTAATACACTGCCAATATATGATCCATATATGTAAATATGCAAAAATATATGATCAATTTATTGTTTTTATATTGTCAATATATTAACAATACATGGACAATATACATATGATTCCTTTTAATAATTATCATTATTATTATTATTATTATCATTGTTATTATTATCATTATTAATAATTATCAACGAATAAAATTATCTCATGATTTGAGAATCATAATCTATAAATCATGATCTATAATTCATGATTTATTAATAATTATTCAAAATTGCCGATCATATTATATTTAACTTTATATACAAATTGCATTACTTCTTAACATTCCTAATATTGAGAAAATAGAAAATATATTTTCAATTTATATATATAATAAATATACAAGGACATATAAATATTTATTACATTATATTTATATTATATATATAATATATAAATATACAAAATAAACAATTATTTTATTTAATATAAAAAAATGAAAAAAAAATAAAAAAAGCAAATGAAATGAATTGCACCTTAACAACATAATCCATCAAAATATCGCCTCATCGTTACTAATAACGGCATATCTGATGAAAGCTCTAATGAAAGCGATGATCCAATTTACATACATCCCGCGTCGTGTGGCCAAAATACATCAAAATGCAACGTTCCTTCGCTACCCCCGACCGAAGGCCCATTTATTCGAATAAAAGACAATGTTTGTCCCTTCAATAGCTTCGGGGTAGGTGTTCTCATTAGAAAACCCAAGCATTGCAGATGGCTCGAAAGTACGTAAGGATTCGTTATGTCAAATGGAGCTCGTTAACTATCTCGTTTTGTTCTACGCCATACGTGCGTATCACGTCAACTTTGCGCCCCGCTGGGTCTTCGATACACTCGCTCCGGCTATTTGCCTCTTCTAAATGTCGCCTAACAAGCGCCAATTTATAAGCGAGGATTAACTTTAATTTCCAACGATAATCTCGTTATGGTAAACATGCTTATTTTTTCAATTTTTTCTATTGCTTTGCCGGGTTTTGATATGACATTTCAGACATTTGATTTTTATACATGAAATTTAATACGTAATTGGAGCTATTTTTAGTTTAGATCATTTTTTAATCATGATTAATCAATCGTGAATCATAAATCATGATTAATAAAACAAGATTAATAAGTCATAATTAATAAGTCATGATTAATGAGTCATGATCGATAAATCATGATTAATAAAATCATGAATCATAAATCATGATTAATAAATGCAGGATAACAAGTCATGCTTATTAAATGATGATTAATAAGTCATGATGAATTAATCATGAATCATAAATCATGATTCTTAACTCATGAGTCATGAAACATGATTAATAAATCAGGATTAATAAATTAAGGATAATAAGTCATGATTATTAAATCATGATTATTAAATGATTATTAATAAATCATGATTAATAAATCATGATTGATAAATGATGATTAATGAATCATGATGAATTAATCATGAATCGTAAATAGTGATTAATAAATCATGATCAATAAATCATGATTAATACATCATGATTATTAATACATCATAAATAAATCATGATAAATGAGTAAAGATTAATAAATGATAAATCATAAAACATGATTAATAAATAAAGATCGATAAGTCATGACTGATAAAATATCATTACGAAAAAGTATGAATTGCAGATCATGAATCATCGATGATAATTCATTGGATCAAAAATCTTCAATCATGATTAATAAAACAGCATCTATGGAATTTTCAGATTTTTTAAATATGAACCACAGATTAGATAGATAGATAGATATTTATTAATTAGCTAAAAGCTATTGATTCACGATACAAAAAAAAAATAGATTATGTTTATAGATCATGAATAATAGACCATTGTAATGAATCTTAGATCATGGTTTATAGATCATGAATATTTGATCATGATTCATCAATGATTCATGATCATGAATATATGATCATGAATCATTGATGACAATTTATATATATTATGAATAACAAACAATGCTTCATAGATCATGATTTATAGATCATGAATCTTATATTATATTTTTAAAATCATGATCCTTAGATTATGATTTAGAGATCATAAATGTAGATCATAAACATCGCATCATGGTTTATAGATCATGAATGCTTGATCATTAATAATTGATCAGAATTTATAGAACATGAATCTTAGATCATGATTTATAGATCTTGAATCCTAGATCATAATACATAGATCATGATTAATTGATAATGAATCCTAGTTTATGATTTATAGATCATGAATATTTGATCGTGTTTCATAGATCATGAATAACAAATCATGCATTATAGATCATGATTTATAAACCTTGAATCTTAGATCATGATTTATAGATCATGAATAACCCATCATGAATCTTAGATCATTAGTCAGAGATCATGAATATTTAATCATGAATCTTGCATCTTAATTTCTAGATCATGAAAATCAATAAGAATCAATAATCATATTTTATAGATCATTGATTATAGATATATTATTATAAATAATGAAATATAATGTTTAAAAGGTGACTTTTTTTATCTTTAATTCAGACGACTCCGAAGATGACTCAGCATTACATTCGGATTCCGAAGACACGATAGATCCCGGCAACAGTCCCTGCACTCGTCTGGAGAGTCCAATTCCGACGCTAACGCCGTCGCCGGAGTCCGCGACGTCGGCCAAGTCGTGCACAATAAGCGGCAGCGGCACGTCGAGCGGACGCAAGCCTCGGAGAAGAAGAACGGCGTTTACTCACGCACAGCTGGCCTACCTGGAGAGGAAATTCCGATGCCAAAAGTACCTCAGCGTCGCGGATCGAAGTGACGTCGCGGATGCGCTTTCCTTGTCGGAGACGCAAGTCAAAACTTGGTATCAAAATAGAAGGTTTGCATTTGAACAATTATTTTGAAAAATTAGTGAAAAAATGTAAAAATATAAAAGGATTAATAGATCATGATTTATAGATCATTAATCATAAATCATTATGTATAGATCATGATTAATTTATTATATAGATTTAGAGATCATGCTTCGTTGATCCCAATTTATAGAATCTGATTTATAGATCTTAAATCTTATATCATGATATCTAGATCATGATTAATTGATTATTTATGATTCTTAAATCATGATTTAGAGATCATGAATGTAAATAATAAATAACGCATCATGGTTTATAGACCACGAATCTTAGCTCATTATTTATAAATCATGATTAAATTAGAATGAATCTTAGATCATAATTTATAGATCATGATTAATAGTTCATGATTAATTGATAATGAATCTCAGATTATGATTTAGAGATCATGAATATTCGATCAGAAATAATTGGTCAAAATTTATAGATCATGCTTTATAGATCTCGAATCTTAGATTATGATCTATAGATCATGTTTTTTATATCATGAATCTTAGATCATTACGAATAGATCATGATTAATTTATAATGAATCTTAGATCATGAATCATTGATCTCAATTCATAGATCATGAGTAACAGATCATGCTTCATAAATCATAATTTATATATTTTGATTTGAAACTTAGATCATGATTTATAGTTCATGATCAATTGATAATGAATCTCAGATTATGATTTAGAGATCATGAATAACCCATCATGTTTTATAGACCATGAATCTTAGATCCTGATTTATAGATCATGAATAATAGATCATGATTAATAGATCATAATTTATTGATCTTGAATCTTAGATCATGATTTATAGATCATCATTTATAGTTCATGATTAATTTATAATAAATCTTAGATCATGATTTATAGATTATGATTAATTGATAATGAATCTCAGATCATGATTTATAGATCATGATTAATTTATGATTAAAAAATCATTGATGATGAATTGAAAAAAATAAAAAATGTTGCAGAACAAAATGGAAAAGACAAAATCAGTTAAGGCTGGAGCAACTGCGACATCAAGCAACAGTTGAAAAGGAGCTGCTGGTTCATGGGGTTGGGCTTCATCACAGCAGCTTGAATGCTTACTGTCCGCCTTTCTCGGAGTCCCAAGCGTCCTCGCATCCACCTCCGCCACCACCACCGCCACCGCCGCCACCACCAGTTCCAAGTACCGCCTCCACTGCAGCATTTCTCTCCACGGCTGCGGCTTTGTTTCGTAATGTTACGTACGTCCACGGATGTCCACTTTAACCCACGTGAAACGCGCTATTAGAACATTTTTATTATCACCACTGAATGTGTATACACGTGGCTGATATTTATCCATTCTTTCATTTCGCCTTTTTGAACATTTATTTCTCGCTTTTATTCAATTTACAGGAGTCGTTTGATCCATGCAGAAATGGGATAAAATTATCATAAATCATTATTGATAAATCATGAATCATGAATGATGATCAATAATTCAAGATTAAAGAGTCATGACTAATAAATCAAGATTACTAAGTCATCATTAATGAATCAAGATTAATAAATCAAGATTAATAAGTCATGATTAATGAATCAAGATTCATAAATCAAAATTAATCAATGATGATTAATGAATTAAGATTAATAAGTCATGATTAATGAATCAAGATTCATGAACCAAGATTAATAAATCATGATTAATAAATCAAGGATCATGAATCAAGTTTAATACATCATGATTATTGAATTAAGATTCATGAATCATTATTAATAAATTATGATTAATAAATCATGATTCATAAATGATGATCAATAATTCAGGATTTAAGAGCCATGATTAAAAAGTCAAGATTAATAAGTCATGATTAATGAATCAAGATTCATAAATCAAGAATCATCAATGATGACCAATGGATCAAGATTGATTAATGAAGATTAATATATCTAGATTAATAAGTCATGATTAATGAATCAAGATTAATGAATCAAGATTAGTAAGTAATGATTAATGAATCAAGATTAATAAATCATGATTAATAAATCAAAATTCGTGAATCAAGATTAATAAGTTATGATTAAAGAATCAAGATTAATAAATCATGATTCATAAATGATGATCAATAATTCAGGATTAAAGAGTCATGATTAAAAAATCAAGATTAATAAGTCATGATTAATGAATTAAGATTCATAAATCAAGATTAATCAATGATGACTAATGAATCAAAATTGATTAATGAAGATTAATATATCTAGATTAATATGTCATGATTAATGAATCAAGATTAATAAATCATGATTCATAAATGATGATTAATAATTCAAGATTAAAGAATCATGATTAATAAATCAAGATTATTCATTCATAATTATTAAATTATGATTATCAATTATGACTTACTATTCTTCATTTATTAATCATAAATCATAAATCATGATTAATAAGTAATGATTCATAAGTCATGACTAACAAGTCAAGTTTAATAAATCATGATTAAAGAATCAAGATTAAGGAATCAATATTAATAAATCATGATTAATGAATCAAGATTAAGGAATTAAGATTAATAAATCATGATTAAAGAATCAAGATTAAGGAATCAATATTAATAAATCATGATTAATGAATCAAGATTAAGGAATTAAGATTAATAAATCATGATTAGTAACTCATGATTATTAAATAATGATTTCCAATCATAACTCATAAACCATGATTAATAAATAATGATGATCAATAAAGATTGTTAATTAATCATAATTACTAAAGATAATGATTTATAGATCATAAATTATAAATCATGAATTATTGATCATGACTTATAGATCAACTATTATTGATCATGAATCTTAGATCATGAATTATAGGTCATTCTGTCCATCTCTGACTAAAAAAAGATTATTTTCTTTTTTAGAACAAAAGTAATTAGTGTATCTTCTACGTGATGTATCAAAATATGTAATTGATAAGCATTAAATTTTAAATATTTAAAACGAAAAATAAAAATCAAGTCTCTGTTGTGTATAGACATGATTAAGTGTAGTCAGTTTAGAATAAATGGCCTCTTTGCGCAAATAGGAATTACTAGTGTTTCAACTAAACTTAATTTATCATTATAATTATTATTCATTATTTATATTAATTATATTTATTATGTTAATGCGATATATTAAGTGCAAGAATGTTCATTATTTCCAAATGATTTGTAAAATATTTATTGTTATTTATTGCAAATATTTAATTTATGTAAAAAAACATTACGTTGGAACGAGTTTCTTTCCTATAGAAATAAGTTCATATAACTTAGTGATAATTCAATCGAGACATTTCTTACTATTTTTAGCAACATTTATAATAAGATCAAAGAATTCTATTATGTAGAAAATATTGTTAATGTAAGGTTGTTAATACAAAAACTTGAAATTCAACCAACCGATTTGATGCTATTTTATTTTTTTATTTAAATATATTCCTAATGTCATATTATATATATTATGATTAATTACTTCTTTCTTATTAAAACACAAATTTTTTAATTATTTTTAATTTTAAATATTAAAAAAATTAAACTAAAAAAGTTACATATTAATTAAACTAAATTTTGTTTGTTTTTTTTATTATTATTATATATGATTATTTATTATAATTATATGATAATGTGTATTATTATATATAATTAATTTAATTTTTAAATAATTTAATATAATAAAAAATACATCTTTTTCCTTTTTTAAATAAAAAATGTCCTTTTCTAAATACGTGAAAAAACATAAAAATTGCCTCACCGCGGGTCATCTTCCCTTACATGGGAAAAAATGGAAGAACCCAATAATTTAAAGATTCATCCAGAGCAATGTTCAAGTGCTGTATATATAAGATGCGCGTGCCCAAGTGTCAAAGAGGCTTTACGCACGTACAGACGTGCGTACATCTATAAAAATTGACGAGCACGCACAATACACACGTGGCCATGCATACGTGAACAAACAAGCACTTAAACGCAGTCATTTTAATAGAACCCCATTGCTTTCTTTCATTCTGTATACATCTATTTTCAAATACATTTAAATAACGATATAAATACAAACTTTGGAAACCTTCTTCTTTCATCCCAAACTTCATCAAAAGAAACAATAAGTCTATGGTTTTTCAATTATAATCAATCAAATTGCAAATTAAATTGAATTGAAATTAATTCTAATTTAATTTACATTTATTTCATTTAAATTAAAATTAAATTAAAAATAAAATTGAATTTAAATTAGTTTAAAATTAAAGTTAAATTAAACTTAAATTACATTTTTTATTAATCAAAATAAAAATTAATTTAAATCAATTAATTTCTTTTAAACTAAAATAAAATAAAAAATTAAATTGATTTAAAATTAAATTTAAATTACATTTTTTATTAATCAAAATAAAAATTACAGTCTAATCTAAGATCTTAAATAGGAATTTTTGGTGGGATAATCAATATCCAGCGGATTTTTGTTTTGTGATTTTATTTTTTTTTTTTTTTTGATTCGTTATAAAATCCTTAACGACTACTAGTCACAGACACCTGCCAGACGCGAATCGTACTATCAGAATAACCCGCGAACAAAGTTTGTCCGTCGGTGGACCACGCCAAGGACAGACATTGCGGTGGCTCGGCCTTGCTGGTCGCCGTGACCACCTCTGGCTTAAGTTCCTCGACCATTTCCTTGCTCTCAAGATCCCAGATCTTGATCCAAGGTCCGAATGCGGCGCACAACCAGTAACGGTTTGGACTGAAGCACAATGCGGTGATTATGTCATTGTGATCTAACGTGTGCAAGTGTTTGCCGTCATTCAAGTCCCACAGCATTGCTTTGCAATCCTAGAAAAAGATTTTTTTAATATAATTATGATTGATAAATTATGATTTATAAATTAAGGTTAACAAGTTATGATTGTTAAATCATGATTCATAAGTCATTATTAATGAGTCTTGATTAATGAATCATGATTAATAAGGCATGATGAATAAATCATGAATCATAAATCATGACTCATAAGTCATGATTAATAAATCATGAATCATAAATCATGACTATTAACTCATGAGTCATTAAACAAGATTAATAAATCTGGATTAATAAGTCATGATGAATAAATCATGAATTATAAATCATGATTATTAACTCATAAGTCATGAAACATGATTAATAAAACAAGATTAATAAATCCGGATTAAAAAATCATGATTAATAAATCATGATTAATAAATCATGATTAAAGAATCATGATTAATAAATCATGATTAAAGAATCATGATTAAGAAAATAGGATTGCAGAATCATTATTAACAAAACAAAATTAATAAATTAAGATTAACAAGTCATGATTTTTAAATCATGATTCATAATACATGATTAATGAGTCTTGATTAACAAATCATGAATCATAAATCATGATTATTAACTCATGAGTCATGAAACATGATTAATAAAACAAGATTAATAAATCTGGATTAATAAGTCATGATGAATAAATCATGAATCATAAATCATGATTATTAACTCATGATTCATTAAACATGATTAAAAAATCATGATTAATAATTCATGAATCATAAATCTTGATTAATAAATCAGGATTAAGAAATCATGATTAAGAAAACAGGTTTGCAGAATCATTATTTACAAATCAAGATTAATAAATTAAGATTAACAAGTCATGATTTTTAAATCATGATTTATAATACATGATTAATGAGTCTTGATTAATAAATCATGAATCATAAATCATGATTATTAACTCATGAGTCATTAAACAAGATTAATAAATCAGAATTAAAGAATCATGATTAAAGAATTATGGTTAAGAAATCAACATCAATAAATCCTGATTAAAGAAACATGATTAAGAAATCAGAGTTAATAAATCATGATTAAGAAATCGGGATTAATAAATCAAGATTAAAAAATCTTAATTAATTAACATTAATTAATTAATCCAGATTATAGAATCCTGATTGATACATCCTGAATAGTAAAACATGATTAATAAATTCTAATTAACAAATCCGGTTATTTTTTTATTAAAAAAAAATAATAATAATGTTGGATACTCCACCTTTCCACCGGAAGCACACAGAGAACCATCAGGAGATACCGTCACTGTGTTCAAATAACCGGTGTGACCATAGTGATTAATCTTCAATCGGCAGTTGGCCAAATTCCAAACCTAAAATTCATCAACACAAATATTTTCAATACTTTTGCTTGTTCTTCATTTTCATCTGGCAATTTTTCATCTTTTTTTAAGACTCAGTCCCATATCCGCAAACACTCATAGAGTTCATGTTTTGTAAAGGTTTTCATCATATAAAGATAAAAAATATGTATTTTCATATATATATATATATATATATATATATATATATATTTCTAATAATAAAATATAGAAATAAATAAAGTAAAATAAAAAAAATATGTAATTATTAAAAATTATGTATATTTTAAATTATATTTTAATTTTTTTTATTTATTAAAAAAAATATTTTTTTCACCTTAACAACGCGATCCCATCCAGCAGAAACAATAATTGGATTGGAGTGATTTGGTGAGAAGCGCACGCAGCTCACCCAGTCGCTGTGACCATCGTCTTGGATCGTATATTTACATTCGGCTAAAGTATTCCACAATTTGATTGTCTTATCCCGCGATCCGGACACAATTTGACGATTATCCACGGAAAATGCCACACTCAATACATCCTGCAAAGTTAATTTGAACGATATTTATTAGCAACACGAACAAAAGAACACAATTATTTTTTAATTGCACCAGCTTTTTAACATACTAAGTACTTACTAAGAGTTGGTATGCCTCTTCTAATATTATATTTAAACAAAAATATTTACAAAAAATGCTTCATTTTTGGTCCCCTGTCATGGGATTTTCAGGATTGGATTTTTTTTTTTTTTTTTGAAAAATCAGTGACATTTTTTAAATTTATTTATTAAAACTACATTATTTAATTTTCAGTTTAAAAAATAAACTTTTTATTTAGTTTTTTTTTTTAATTTAAAAACTTGTTTAATTTCTTTTTTTGTTCAAAGTTGATTTTTAATTGCAAAAAATAAACTTTTAGTTTTTCTTTTTTTTTATTACTTTTTTTAAAAGTAAATTTAACATTTAAAAATGTCACTGATTCAACTTGGGAAAAGGTAAAACATCTTTCATTGGAATTGGAAGTGTAAAAACATTCATAAAACACATTAATTAACAATGTTTGTTGCAGAAAATGGAAAATAAAAAATAATGGCAAAAATGATTAGTTTTCCCCAATAGAAACTTCAGACCTTGGTGTGATCTTCGAAACGTCTCGTCGTACGTCCGGCAGCTAAATCCCACAGACGCAAGGTCTTGTCCCAGGATCCAGACAGAGCATAATTACCGTCGGATGACAAAACAACGTCACTGATAAAGTGAGAGTGACCGTACAGACGTTTCTGCGGGATTCCATAGTTTGCCTCGTCACGTGTCAGTTTCCAAACAATCAATGTTTTATCTGAAATAAAAATAAAATTTTAATATCAAATCCAAAATGAAAATTCAAATACAAAATTGTTCATTTAAATTAAACCTTAAAAAATTAAAGGTTTTTAAACCATTTTTGATCTTCTTTAAAATTAATTTTAAGTTTTTTAATAACAAATTTTTAATATCAAATCCAAAATTAAAATTTAAAATTGAACATTAATTTTAAATCCATTTTAATTTTCCTTAAAATTATTTTACATTGCAAAAACAAATAACAAATTATTAACTTTAGTTTGCAAATAATCAATGCTTTTTTTTAAATATTTAAAATCTAAAGATTTAAAATTTTATTATCAAATCCGAAGATAAAGTTTTTTATTAAAATTTAAAATTGAAAATAATTAATTTTAAATCCATTTTGATTTTCTTTAGAATTATTTCACATTGCAAAAAAATGATATAAATGTATTATCGTCAGTTTCCAAACAATCAATGTTTTATCTGAAAAATAACAAAATTGTAATATAAAATTCAAAATTAAAATTCAAAGTTTAATTTAAATAAAATTTAATCCATTTTTGATTGTTTTAAAATAGCTATACATTGAAAAAATTAATACAAATTTCTTATCACCTATCTTTAAAAACAAAACCAAAAAACATGTGATTTTTTGAGGTTAAAGTCAAAAAACTTGTTTTAATTATTTTTTCAAAAAATATTTATTTTGGACGAAAAATATATATATAAACTATACATGTGTGTGTGTGTGTGATTTATTTCGCGATTTATATATAGAAATATGTATTTTATATACTAATATATTTTACATGTAAATTAAATCTATTTTTATTTTACACTTTAATTATATATTAAATATATATCTATTAAATATATATTACATATATATTTAATATATATTTTTGAAATATATATATAATACATATAATATATATATATATATATATATATATATATATATATATATTTGTCTAAATTTTTGCCGGAAATATATTTTTAGCATAAAAAATACACTTTTATATATATTTTTGAAATATATTTTCGTCCATGAGGGTCAAAATTTTATTTTATATATAATCTTTTAATATATACATATATATGATAAACGTATGTTTACATGCCAAAAAAATACCCAACAAAACAAATGTTTACTTTCACCCATTTTTCTGCATTTTTTGACATTTTTAACAACCAAAAATACCCATGCAAATTAATACAAATTTTTCATAACAAAAAAATACGGAAAAATTGGCTTTTCATTGGCGAAAATTGGCAAGAAACTTACCACGTGATGAGGACAAAATAACGTCCTGGTATTTCGGATTTGTGGCGATTTGTGTAACCCAATCATTGTGACCACGAAGGGTGCCCCTTAATTGAAGCGTTTCCGTCATTTTTGGTCGTTATTTTTGTTTCGATTAATTCGATGCGAACGGATTTTGCATCGACAATTTGGCCGACCAAGCTACCTCAAAAGCTTGCGTGGGTAAAAAGAAAGAAAGGAAGCGCTTTACACGTTAACACTGCTAGTTTCATGGGTTCGTAAAAAGTCCCTAGATTTCAACGACAAAGTCCCTAGAATTGATGAAAATGACATTTTCTGGGTTTTCTGTCCTTTTCTTTCTTATTATTTTGACAAGGACAGAAAATCATGATTAATAAAGTATGATAAATGAACCATAATGATTAAATCATGATTAATAAATCATAATTAATGAATAAAAATTACAAAGTCATGATTATTAAATCATTAAGCATAAATCATGATTAATAAGTCATGATTAATGAAACATGATTAATGAATCATGATTAATAAGTAATGAATCATAAATAATGATTAATGAGTCATAATTACTAAATCATGATTAATAAATAAAGATTATTAAATCATTATTTCAACAACAAAATCCCTAGATTTGTTGAAAATGAAATTGTCTTCTTTTCTGTCCTTGTCTTTCTCATTATTTTGAGGTTCAATTTGACAAAGACAAAAAATAAGTAATTTTTTTTTATTTAAACCAATTTAAAAAAATGGTTCAGTTAAACAATTGAATAAACCGATTTATTTCGAAAATACAACATCAAATTAATTAATGTTTAGTTTTATTTCATTTAGTTTCTTTTAGTTTAAAGTGTTCTTAAATTCTTTTTCATTGAAAAGTTACTAAAAAATAATAAACGTGAAGTTGGTTATAACATATAACTAAATAAATAAACATAACCTCAAAAAATGTGACAAATACGTAAAGATTAATTTATTTTATTTATGTAAATATTATAAATAGTTGAAGAATTGAAAGAAGGAAATTTGTTCTTTTTAAATATATAAAAACGAAATTTAATTTATGAAAATGGAAGTTTCGGTGGAGGATGTCGTGATGCCCGGAGATGTTGTAAAGGAAATAAGTCACCCGGTGAAATTGGATGGGAAAATAATAATCGGACCCGGCTTGCGCAGGGATGGCGAAAAAGTCTGTGTTTGCAAGTGTGGGATTTTGAAAAAGCGCGGATCGAGTGTTTATTATGTTGATTATTATCAGAAAAGGTGAAAATGTTATGTTTCTTTTTATATATAAATAAATGTATATAAATTATATATTTATAAAATAATATATATGATATATTAATATATATGATATATTAATATATATGTTATATATTTAATATAATATACATTTCATATATATATTATATTAATATACTGTAATATATAATATAATACAATATATAATTTTTTTATAATTTTTTTAAATATATAACATTGTAAATTTTAAAAGCATACACAATTTAATTTTACTAAGTAAAATGAACTTTTGAAATGTTGTTAAATAATTAAAAAAATATATTTCTTATGTAATTTCAACTATTTTATGTTTTTGTATTATTTGCTTATGAAAATATTTAAGAATTTAATTGTTTTAATAATTAAACCCTAGAAAATCGAAAAATGTGTTTAATATATATAATTATTATATTTTTATATAAAAAAATTATTATTTAATAAATTCTTAATACATTCATAATACATTCATAATATATTCATGATATATTAATAATAAATTCTTATATTAAATATATATTAAGAATGCATTAAGAATATATTAACAATATATTCGCAATATATTTTTATATATAAATATATTAAATA